>ML416635.1:1738-58221 GCA_005239525.1 Nicotiana knightiana | reverse complement strand
AATAACTTTCCAGTTTGTAAAATTCTTAGAAATTGCTCATGTACTTGTGACACCGGGTTCTGGGGACGTGTTGGGATTTACTTCATTAAATTAAATTGATGTGTTGTCATATTTAAGTTTATTAAAATTTATTTGTTTGATTATGAGATGCAAGAGAAAGTAACGATTTCGAAAATCTTAAAAACTGGAAAGTTATTTCAATAAATTAAATGTTTTGGCTTGCCTGACCTTGTGTCCGGCGCCATCACGGCCTTAGGGATTTTGGGTCGTGACAATGTGGTATCAGAGCTCTAGGTTCCCGTAGGTCTCACGAGTCTTGATCAAGTCTAGTAGTCTTGAGGATCGTTATGGAGACGTCTGTACTTACTTCGAGAGGCTACATGGCTTTTAGGAGTACTTCCCTTCTTGATTCTTCATCGTGCGAGTTGATTCCTTTGAGGCTTATGCCTATGTTCATTCCTACTCAATCTTACGCGTCGCGAAGCGCTTGCTATGAATAAGAAATTTGAGGAATGGGAATGGTGCTACGAATGTAATTTAGGATGCTTCCATATGTAAATGGTCGTGGTTATGGTCCTGTGAAAGAGTAATATGTTGTTTCAACACATTAGTTGTGTTTCTAAGAGCCTTAAGGCTGTGCTCAGGTAAAGATGATGTTTGCAATTAATCGTCGCGCGGTGTCGATATGAGGTTAGAGCATTTGCCCGTGTGTTGGGGAAGATGAATGGTTGAAGGGAGATCTTCTCAGAGTATGATTTCGAGATTTCAGTGCTTTTGTTCCGGCAGAGGAAAGGCATTTGGATTCTGGATGGTTTAGTTGAAGTTGATAAAGTAGTAAGACTTGGTGTCTTCAATCAAGATGGGGTATGCACCTGTGACGTGTAGTCATTGTCATTGATCGAATGGAATGTGTTGGGTTTGTCGGTGCTATGGTTTCTTCGGTTGCGTGGGGTCAGAATATTGAGAGGAAGTATGGGGGTCGCATAGAGCGTGTATTTCAGTGTCGCTGGGAGGTGTCAGCAGGTGATTTCTTTAGGTGGGCTGTCTTCTAGGGATAGGTTAGCAATGTCGGGGTTGGCAGGTTCTTTGAGGGGTCCTAGTGGCTAGTTGGTAGGAGGTAGAATGTGTGAATAATGCTAGAGAATTCGGGTATTTAGGGAGTGCTATCAAGAGAATTTGGAAGATTGGGATGGCTTGGCTGAACGAGATCGTGTTATCAAAGGAGTAAGGATCTCAACAGGGCCTAGAGTGGTGCAAAGAGTAGCTTCGGGATAAGTAGGGGAGTCCCACCATCTGCAATAGGGTTGTAGGGTTGTCTTCTCATAGGGTTGCGAATTGTCGGCGTATAGGCAAGTGATTACAACTAAGGAAGGAGGAGTAAAATGGTAATTGTGCGTAGGATTTGTGCAAAAGTTGGTCCTGTCAGCTCAGGGTTAGGCTTTGCAAGATTCAAATTTGTCTTAAGGCATGGGCGAGTTGTAGGGATAGTGACTCAGTCACGTGTTTCATTGAAAGAGGTGTTACTGTGCCAGGAGGGCCTTGGAGTGATTGTATTCGGGGCCAGTCAGAGTGGGTGACTCTCAATAGCGGTCCCAATAAGTTCAAAAGTTAAAGAATGCGGCGATTAGAGATTTCAGGCAGCAATATGGTCGAGAATCAAGGCTTTGCAGATCAATTTCTGAGAAAGGGGAGGATGGTTGGAATGTTCTATGATATGTTTCAGCAGGCATGAGAATATTGGAGGAGTGAGAGGAATAGACTTCGGATTGAAGAAAAGAAGTATCAGAAGGGTATAAGACAGGTTGCGAGATTTGGGCAGCGTAGTCTCGTGAATCAAGGTCACTCGGGATGTTGAGGGTTGAGTTTGCTATGGGTTGAAGGAAGTTGTTATTGTTCCTGAGGCAATTAATGGTGATTAAAAGAGGATGGGTTATTTAGCCATGGTTGAAATAGCACCTTTGCGGCAGTGATTTGTTCCTTTGATGTGATTTAGTTATGCATGTGGTCTATGTCGGTGCGTGCGGGGCTTGTCGGCCGTCGTTATGGGTTTTATGTGGGAATTCACTCGTGGGTTGAGGTGGTACTCTTGAATTGAGTGAAGTAAGAGTTTCTATACGATGAACTGTTCACCCTATTGGTGGTTCGAAAGCTATGATGGGATTCTTGCGCTACCTCATGTTGGTATGTTAAGTGCTCGAAGCAGTATGTAACTGGCAGTAAGGATCGAGATTCAGGTCCGATGTTTATAAGGATGTCATGAGCTCGGAAGAGCAAGACAAAGTGATTCGAAAGTTCAGTATAAGCTGGTATTATCTTCAGTGTCGCCTGAGATCGATATTCGGTGGAAGAGGCTTTATACCCTGGTCATGGGTTATTGATGTGCTTTGCGGACTTAGCATGGTCGGTGTCATGTATGTGCATACTGGTTTCCTTGTGTGGGAGGTCGTGGAAGCATGACCGCGAAAAGATTGTGTAAAGGGTGACATGTAGTCCTTGATGGATTTCAGAATTTGACTGAGTATAAAGAAGTGCAATATTGCTTAATTGAGAATTTATGCCTGGAGGGCGTTCGGTTCAGTTGATTATGGATTTTGGGGTGTTAGTCCCGATGATGAGGGTTGTTCTCGTGTATTATGAAAAAAAAGGGTAGGGTTAATGTGGACCCAGGCAGAAGCTAATAGCTAAGTTTGGTGCAAGCAAGGTGGCTCGATGTTTGTGGATGGATTTATATATGATTATGGGCTTCGTGTGAGCCAGGCATGTTCCTTTCAGTAGATCATCTTTTCATGGAAAGATATTAAAATAGCGGGTGTTGTTCCGTCTTCGTCGGATTTCTGTGTTATGGTGATTGAGCAGTACAAGTTGTGGAACGACTTGATAATTTCTTCTGTGTTGAGGTCCCGCGTAGCGGGGATGTTATGTGAGCATGATAGATCTTTAGATCCAGAGTATATGTATATATATCGCACCTCAGTTGTGCTTGAGTTTTGCAGCCTATGGCTTTATCAGTCTCCCCATGATGGTATTATGCACTTAGCGTGCTTGTGATCGATATTCAGTAATTGTAATAGTGAGCAATCAGCTATGTATATATTTCCTTACGTGAATTTTATGTTATTTGGATCGGGTGGCACGCCGCCACGGTGATGTTATTTGGGATCGGGTGGAACACCGCCACGGGTATATTATTTGGATCGGGTTGCACGCCGCAATGGTGTGATGATAAGAAGGGTTAATATGTATTTATTTCTTGTGTTATATTTACTATTTTTGGTAAGAATTCATATTAGTGGAGTGAGCTGAATAGTTCCTTCCTGAGTCGTTTCTATATATCATGTTCGAGTTATGGCCTATTGGCGCGATGTGGTATCATGTGAGGCTGTTAGCCATGTTTGGGGTGATTTACCTTCTGAGTAGTTCATACTGGGTGAGACGAGATTATCGGATCAGGGATCAGTACGATAAGGTTATGTGAAGTGTATATTAAAGAACAAATACCATCATCCAGGTTCATAAGGAAAGTGATGATTCTAGTCAAGACGAGGCATTCAAGGATTTGTTAACTCTGCGGTTGAGTATGAATTTTTGCACATTTCCTCCGTTGTGGGGGTATCGTCAGCATTATAGCAGGATGTATGCATAGTTGTTGTGAGGTGCATTGGGAGCATCCGATTCGTGGAATTTTGGCCATTAAGGTTCAGGGAGCGTCATTGTGGTCAGATGATGAGTCGTGCGGTACACGGTGCCGATTCAGCAAGGCTATGCAGCTATGATCGGGTATATCGTGTGCTAGTTGATGCAGTGCTTATATATATTGAAACTAGCCCTGGCTAGAGAAATTTCAGGAGTATGAATGAATTCGGAGCTTATTATATGACGAAAGAAGAAATCTCCAGATTTGATCAATCTATTGTGCTCGACTGGGTTGTGGTGGCACGGGCAGGTGCTCGAGATGTTAAACAGCGATTTCAGGTAACTCCAGAGCAGTTCTTAGCACGTTCGAGGACGAATGTCAGTTTAAGTGGGGGAGAATGTAACGACCCGACCGGTCATTTTGAGCTCTAGCGCGTCGTTCAGCGGCTTGAGGCCATGAGCAGCTTCATTTCAGGTATTATGACCCGTGAGCGTGGTCGGAATTAAATTCCAGGAAGTTTAGAATTTATTTGGAAAGGAAATTCTCGTTTCAGAAGCCTTAAGTTGAAGAAATCAACTAAGATTGGAATTTTGAGTAAACGACCTTCAAACTAGGATTTGAAGGTTCCAGCAGGTTCGTGTGATGATTTTGGACTTGGGTGTATGTACGGATTGGGTTTTGGATAACCCGGGAGCGTTTCGGTGTATATTGTGGAAGTTAGCATTTTAGAAGGATTTCATGAATTTGGGCTTGAAGCGCTTATCAGCGAGGTTGATGTCCGTTTGGCATTCCGAGTCTGGGAATAGCTCCGTATGGTGATTCTGGAATTGGGAGCGCGATCGGAAGTGAATTTTGATGTCTGTAGGTCATTTTGGAGTCATTTGGCTAAAGATATAAATTTGAAGGTTTTTGGGAAATCCGGTCGAAAGTGGAAGTTTTGATATCGAGGTCGAAAATGCGATTCCGGAAGTTGGAGAAGGTACATAATATTGAATATGACTTGTGCGCAAAATTTGAGGTCAATCGGGCGTGATTTGATAGGTTTCGGCGTCGGATGTAGAAGCTTGAAACTCTAAGTTCTTAAAGAATTTGGATTTGAGTGCGATTCGTGATTTTGGCGTTGTTTGATGTGATTTGAGGGCTCGAGCAAGTCCGTGTTATGTTTTGGGAAAGGTTGGTATGATTGGACGGGGTCCCGGGGGCCTCGGGTGGATTCCGTGTGGTTAACAGATCAAAGTTGAAGGTTGTAAAGGGCTGGTTTCTGCTGTCATCTAGTACAACCGCACTTGCGAGGAATTGACCGCAGGTGCGGCCTGGGAGTCGCAGGTGCGAGTTTGGCTTGGCCTGGCCTGGCTGGGAACCGCAGGTGCGATGAATATTCCGCACCTGCGAAGCCGCAGGTGCGGGAAGTAGGGCGCAGGTGCGAGTTGGCTGGAGAATTGGGAAAACCGCAAGTGCGGGTGAATTGGTCGCACCTGCGTGATCGCAGGTGCGGATGAAGGACCGCAGGTGCGGAAACTGGGCCTGGGCAGATTGTTTTTAAGCGAGATTTTAGTTCATTGTCTTCACTTTCTTCATGGGGTAGGCGATTCTTGGAGAGCTTTTAAGGGGGATTTCACCAAGCTTCAAGAGGTAAATTCTTCTACTTGGTTCTAAGGTCAAATACAAGATATTGCATGGATTTTTTAGCATGAAATTGGTAGAAAAAATTGTGAAAAACTTTGAAGAAACCTAGAATTTGGTAAATTGGATTTTTAGCCACGAATTGAGCATGAACATTAGGGTAAATTATATAATTGAGTTAGTAAGGCTATGGGTAGAAGGTATCTTTGATAATTTCAGATTTACGGGCACGTGGGCTCGAGGGCATTTTGGTCATTTCTCTAAGCGGGGTTGGGGAAGTTTATAATCTGAATTGTTGTGAGTATTTGGATGAATTTCATTGATTTTCTGTTATGTGGTAGTTTCGGAGCGTTATGTACCTATTGGAGTCATCGGAAGGGGCTTGGAAGCTGGTATTGGAATTTCGGAGCGAGGTAAGTCTCCTTTCTAACTTTCTGAGGAGGAAATTGTCCCCATAGGTGAACTAAATGAATATATGATATTATTTATGGGGGGGCTACGCACGCACGAGGTGACGGGAGTCCGTGCGTAGCTACTATTATGCCATGTCCGCGTAGCCTAGGACCCACTAGCATACTTTATATGTGTACCTGTAACCGTGCCTGTAATATTGAACTGCTAATATGACCGGAAATGTAATTGAATGTGTAAAAGGAAATCTAGAGTTTATACTGTTAACCTTCTAAAACGAGAATTGTTTCCGCTGTGAATATATATGTGTATCCGGACTGGGTTGAATTATGGAATGTTACTAAATGGGACAAATGAATTTCAAAAACAAAGATTTCAAAACCTATATTTTCATGTTTCTTTTGATAAAGACTTTACCATTTTCCTGAGAAAAACGGTTTTCTTGATAAAATACGAATTTATTATGTGGATATGGGTAAATTTGGGTGTCTGAGTCGCTTGAGTGATTCGCGAGCAGGAAGACCCTGTATTTGTGCATGTATTCTAATGAGCAACTGAGTTGCAGGTATGATTCGCGAGCAGGCTAGCCGTATTATATTGAGAGGTGAACTTTTGGGACGGGCCGGTCGATCCCTCGGCAGTGCACAGAGAGGATTATTATATTGGGTGCCGCACTTTTGGGATGGGCCGATCGATCCTTCGGCAGTGCGTAGAGAGATTGAGAGATGCACTTTTGGGACGGGCCGATCGATCCTTCGGCAGTGCATAGAGAGATTGAGAGCCGCACTTTTGGGACGGGCCGATCGATCTTTCGGCAGTGTGTGGAGAGGTTGTGAGATGCACTTTTGGGACGGATCGATCGATCCTTCGGCAGTGCATAGAGAGACTTACTATCTTATGACTCCGCCCGGTTGTCTTACCCTTGTGTGGGCATGACTATTTGGTACTATTCTATTGGTATTGGCTTGACATGTATGTGGGAAAAAGGGAAGTGTACATTGTTGTTTATTCTCAGTGATTACCTGGATTTTTGTACTTAATATGTACTCGTTGCTTACTGTTTTACATGTCTATTGTATTTCATCATATTCTGTCATATATTATATTGTCGGACCCTAGTAAGTGTCTAATTTGACCTCTCGTCACTCCCTCTCTGAGGGTAGGCGGGCGACTTACTGAGTACACGTTGTTTTTTTGTACTCATGCTGCACTTGCTGTGCATTTTATTGCACAGGTACTTTCTTAGATATGTGGAGGATTCAGAGACTTAGGCGAGCTGCATCTTCCGGAGGCGATCCGCAGCTGACAGAGTCACCTTGATACTGTATCTGTTTCATTTTAAATTTCCTGGTCCAATCGTATTTTGGACAGGCTTTGTAATATTTGTAAAATTCTTAGAAATTGCTCATGTACTTGTGACACCGGGTTCTGGGGACGTGTTGGGATTTACTTCATTAAATTAAATTGATGTGCTGTCATATTTAAGTTTACTAAAATTTATTTGTTTGATTATGAGATGCAAGAGAAAGTAACGATTTCAAAAATGTTAAAAACTGGAAAGTTATTTCAACAAATTAAATGTTTTGGCATGCCTGACCTTGTGTCCGGCGCTATCACGGCCTTAGGAGTTTTGGGTCGTGACACCCCAAACCCTAGACGCCCCCCATCCCCTCCTCCTCTCTCTCTCTTCTGTCTAACCAAACCCTAGCCACCCTAGGATTCTCACCTTGCTCCGCCCACCGAAAATCGCCTACCGGTGGCGGACCACCTCCAAACCACCCCAACTTTTAACTAGATGACCCTCATCCTCCTCTCAACCCCGTCCCGTTATTTTACTCAAATATCTACTCAATCTCCATTAATTTCAGATCTAGGAACCCAGAAACCCTAGTTTCCCCTGTCGGCCAATTCGAAGAATTTTAGTGGCTCTAACCTACACGGATCGATAGCTCTCAACGAGGGCTATTGATTTCTGTGGGTTTGAGTCATTTTCAAACCCTCCGGAGTTCGG
Organism: Nicotiana knightiana; assembly: GCA_005239525.1. NCBI lineage: Eukaryota > Viridiplantae > Streptophyta > Magnoliopsida > Solanales > Solanaceae > Nicotiana > Nicotiana knightiana. The sequence goes on along the minus strand of ML416635.1, from coordinate 50,542 downwards.
CCAAGGTCCGGCGATTCCATTTTCCGACCAAACCCTTAAACGGGTATTCATCTTCCTTCTTTACTATTTTACATGTTACGAAAAAAAACCTAAAATTTTTGTTAATCAATGTTTTTAGATTATTTAGGTCTAGTTAGCTTTATTCTTGCTTTTTTCTATTTGATTAGTTATTGTTCTCCTATCCTTAATGGTTTGTGTGTACTTGATCGAGAAGACTAAGAAAACCAAAAAAATGACAAGCTGTTCTATTCTCTTTACAATTTCTATATGCTATTAAGACATGAAACCATGTATTGTAATTCTGTTTTTAGATCTTTTTCTTAAAAAAAATATGCCTCTAATTACCATTAGGGATAGATTATGTTTCATTACTTCATTTGCTATTTAAATTCTGTGACAAAACCTATTTTGACTGACTAGCAATTAGGGCTCGTTGGATATAATCTAGGGTTGTCATTTAGACGACTGTTTTCTTTGATTCACGTTCGATTGATTCAGTCTGTCAACATGTCTTGCATATCCTTGCTTATTTTGGCATCTTTGTTTAAATCATTCTGGGATTTTCTGTTATCTGTCAACTTTCTGCTAAAATTCAATCATGAATGTTTAATTATGTTTGCCCATCCTGTTTTGTTAATAATTGTTAGTTCATTGATTGTGCATCATGGTTTACAGTTAATCAGCGAATTGATTAAGATGTTAAGACTTCGCTTGGGTTATTGCTTAACTGGTTTTGGTTTGTGATTCAAGCCTGAGTTGTTGATGTGAGTTATTTAACCTTAGCCCAATAGGAGTTAATTAGGGGCTGATTTGGTTAAGTTAATAAGTCACATTTGGATTGAATTAAACCTAAAATCAACTAACCTAAGGACTGAAGTGATTGACTTAAACCAGAATTGATACCTAGTTGACTAATAGGAACTTAATCAATTAACCCTTAACTAACTGACTCAACCATAGTTAAGAACAACTAATAGTTGACTAAAGAACATAACTAGGATTAACTAACCAAACTTTAAATAATAACCCAAGTGAGTTTAACCTTGATTACCCAATGGTAAATTCAGGGACTCCAAGGGGTACATTAGGTAACTCAGTTTAGGAAATTAGATTTTAAGGTTAAATGGGTCTTTTAATAGGTAGGAAGGTTCTAGAATGGGGGCAGCTGTCCCAAGGATAAGGTTGACAGCTGCCCTATGTACTATTTTCAGCCTTTTGGGTTGGGAATTTACTAAAGGATATCCTATCCTTAAGACTCATATAAATAGACCTCTTTCTAGAGATGAGGGGGTTCCTTTTTTCACTCTGGGTTTCTTTTTTACTATCTCTGAGCTGCTGAAAAAATCTAAAAGAATACAGAGAAATCAGAGTATTTTCCATTGATAAACAAAAAAATTTCAACAAAAAAAGGTATTAGTAGAAAATCAAAGAAAAAATCTGATTTTCCTTGGAATCAAGTTCATAAATACATGGTCTAGTTCTTAGCTTCTGTTTTCTTTTCCCTTAGACTCTGATTTTGGGAGTTTTGAACATTCTTACTCAAGATTTCTGGATCAATTCTTGCTGGGTTACTGGGTTTTCTTTGAGTTTCTGTTTGCTGCTGCTGAATCCTCCTTCTTTTTTGCTGATTATTGTTCATACTTGACCTCTATTTGGTCAAGTCTCTTTGTTTTTTCTTCTCTTAAAAGGTATGTATCAGCTCATCTCTTCTTAATGAAATTTTTGTACTAGAATCCTTATCTTCTACTCACTGTATAAAACTGGTTGTTCTTGATAAACGAAGTTACTTCTTCTGTTTTATGTAGATGTGACTGTGTAGATGTTTATTTGGCATGATAATGATTCTGTGAGTGTGATAGGTATTGTCTTGATGTTAGTATTTCTCCTGATGGTGCATGTTGTTTACTTCAGATTATATGTATATAAATGTGGTGAATACTCATAGTTCTATATTAGGAAACAAGCTGCACTAGGATGTTGAATCTGACCTTCTCTATGGTCAGGTTCTCCCTATAAAAATGCAGAAATATGCTTTCGATTGAGTCTCTTTGGTCAATAAAGAGATTCAATAAGCAAGTCTCTAGATAGTTTAGGATGTTGGCATTAGGGTAGATGAACCTGCCTTCTTAATAGTCAAATTCACCCATTAGTAGTTCACAAACATTAGTATGGTTGGTTGAAGTTTACCCTTTAAAGGGTATAAAATATGTAATTAAGAAAGGCATTAGAATGAGGAGTCTGAACCCTTGAATGGTCAGATTCATCCTCCAAAAATGCCTAAATAAGAAAAGTTCCTATATAGATTCGAATTATGCTAGTATCAGCACTAGGGTAGATGAATATGACTTCTTAATAGTCAAATTCACCCCTTGGTAGTGCATAAAAAGTAGCCTAGGGTGCTGGAAACCACCCTTTACGGATATGAAGTAGGTAATTAAAAGGCTCCTTAGAGAAAAGAATATGAATCCCTCAATATGATCAGATCTATTCTCATAAAATGCCTAAATGATCAAGTCAAGGAACAAGTATGGACTGATGGTTCAAGGTATGAGAAAATGACATTCTGGAGTTAACTTGATCTTTCATGATCATATTCACGCCAATAGAGTGCATAAATCATTCTGCCATTTAGTATAGTTAAGCATAAGCGTTATCAGGATTGGAATTGACTCCCTCATAGTCAGTTTGGTTATGATGGATGCATAACCCCCTAATTAATTGAGGTGTTCTACAGATTACAAAGAGAAGGCTCAAACGTAAGGCCTCAAGGGAGTTTCGAGTCAACAAATTAGTTAGAATCTTATTTTAGTTTCTTTCGTTCTGGAAAGTGTATAGTGGTAGTCTAGTTATAATCCCCATGTATTTCTTTAGCTTTCATTGCAATGTAATTTAAGACTGGACTGTATGCTTAATTTCGGTTTTATTCATGCTCCTGAAATTTCGAGTTTACATTTTTTGTCTATTCTGCAAATGATATTAGACAAAGAAAGTATGTAAAATCTGTATAAACACCCCGTTTGGATTTTTTTGGGAAAAATGGTTATTTCAAATTCAGTAGAGTTTCAACATGAATAAAATCAGTAGATTACCTTCAGTTTATCTTGTGTCTCATAAATCTGCGAAAATCAATGTATACATACGTGTGAACTTTAATTCTTTAGAAGCATGAGATTAGGTTGTTTATAATTGGTAAGAATTACTGTTTCAAAATTAATAAAATCGCCTGTGGTATGATCCTTGTTAGAAATCATAAAATTCTGGAAGAAGTAGAGTGATTTTATCTTGCCCATTCGTATCAGAATTAATCAGTAACATATTTAGATATTTGAATTTCACAAGTGTATATATGTGAACGAACGAGGGACGTTCTGATTCCCACATTTGCCATCGTTGGCTAAAAATAAAAATTCTTTTTAGAACTAGTAGTCCTATTACAAGGAGAGCTGAATTAGGATGGCCCAATGTGATAAAACGCAGCTAGATGAGGCCATAGCCAATAGATGCTGTCTAGACCAATGAATGTCGTTTTAGGAGATCTTCTAGGTTGAATGAATACCTTTAGTTCGAAATTTGATAAAAATCGATCATTACCTCAAAATTACAATAAACTACACTCAGGAGTGGCAACTCATGCCCCGATCCTCAACTCCAAACAACTAACGCATATAGCAACCACGGGTGCATTTCATGTGACGTATTTTTCATACGCTCAAAAACAACAAGTGTACGCCATCGCAACTTGTCCAAAATAAATCCATAAACGTCCTAATTGGTCTTAAGGCTAAAATGCTCCTTCAAATGGAAAGCATAAAGAATAAACGAATATCGCCTCAAATAGGCACTATAAAACTATCATGACCATAGTCTTGACCACGTAAATCTACACTCGGGTGCGACAACTCATGTCCCCATCTTCAACTTCAAATAATAAAAATCACATATTATAATCGCAGGTGAATTTCATGTGGCGCAGTTATAATGTGTCCAAGAACAAACAAGTGCACGTCATCGTGACTTGTTTCAAGATAAATCCATAAATATTAAAAGCGGCTAAAAAGTGAAAAAGGCTAAAATGCACAATAGTTTTAAAATATATAAATAATTAGATAACTAGTATAAATATTAATAGTTAAGCAAACGTGCTAGAACCACGGAACTCGGGAGTGCCTAACACCTTCTCCCAGGTTAATAGAATTCCTTACTCGGATTTCTGGTACGCAAACAATTTAAAACAGAGTCAAAATTTCCTCGGTTTGGGATTTAATAAATAAACGGTGTCCCGGAACATCGTCAAAAATCCGGGTGGCAACTCTGAAAACCAACAAATAAATCCCAAAATCGATTATGTCACTTAAAGAGGAAAAATTCCCTTATTACCCCTTCATTATCGCGGGGGTGTAAAAAGGAGGTGTGACAGATAGCATAAAAGTAAGTATATTTCAGTAGTGGTTTGAACGTGTCTCTACAAGTGAGATCTTACTCCCTTTTATAAGTAATTTCTTAATATAACGCCTACTCTTCTTAATGATTGAGCATTAATGAATATTTATATCATTAATGTAACGTTACAATAGGTAACTGTAACTGTTGCGTGAATATTCTGAACGTTTAGCTCATTGATTGAAGATCTATGAATCTGTCCTTTATTCTGCCCCGGTTCATTCTGACTGTGTCTCTTCAACTCTTCAATTAGATTGGAGCTTCCTCTTCTAATTATCTCGTGGGTGTTTACCCCGTAACTCTTTGTTCCGTACCTCTTTCTAAGCTTTAATCCAGTTGTCGCTCTTCCATTGCTCCACGTATATTGCTTTGTCATCCAAGATATTACACGTGTAACGTCTATTTTTACCAATACAAGGGACTATCTATGAATCCTAAGGGCTAACTTTACTTCGAGTGAGAAAATCCTCATTCGATCATAAAAGCCCAAGGGCTATCTTAACCCAAGTGCAAGCGTACCTCGAACACTCGAGGAATACCTACTCGAGTTATCTAAGTTCGATATCATAAGACCTCAAAGAGGCACCCCCAATATACAGGTCAAGGACACCACACTCGGGGACTAACATTTCGAAAAATGTTATCGGGAAACAAGTCCAAGAGACATACCTGAAGGCTACGGCCATATTAAAGACTGCAGGCGTACAAAAGGGCTACGGCTGAAATAACACGGCTCAGAGACGTCTGACTTCAGCCATAAAATAAAGGCCTTCAAACACTTCGAAAAATCGATTAAATCAGGCTACCCTCGACAAAAGCAAATGATAAAGGGCTTCGATAAAGTCAGCCCTCGAATAATTTAAAGGCTTCGATAACATCAGCCTTTGAAGAAGCCTCAAGAGGTATTTGATTATCATTACACAAATGAATTACAACTAAGGTTCCGATTGGTTGAACTTTCAAAAAACCCAACGGGTACAAAAAACACATGCTAAGGCATAAAGAACTTTTTACCAAGTCTTTTAGCCGAAAAGAGGGAAAAATTATAGTCGTTTTTAGAGGCCGAATTGGCTCAACTTAAAGAGCCTAAGGGCCGACCTAAAAGATCCTAAGGGCCGACCTAAAAGAGCCTAAGGGCCGATGTAAAAAAGCCTAAGGGCTAACTTTATTTCGAGTTCGAGCAAGCACTCACTCGATCATAAAAGCCCGAGGGCTATCCCAACCCGAGTTGGATCAAATCCTCACTAGAGGAATATCTATAAAATCCTAAGGGATATTTTTCATATCAAGTTCGAGCATATACCCACTCAACCATCAAGCCCAAGGGCTACCTTATCTCATCAACTGTTTGGCCTAAGAGCTACTCAAACTCAAGTTCAAATGATCATTCGGGGCCCATTGATCAGAAACAACCAAGGGCAGTGCTTATTGTCGGTCATTACCATCTCAAAACTTTGGACATCCAAGGGGAATTTTATGCTAAGACGCTCTGGCCCGCATAAAAGGGTAACATATTCAGAACCCATGGAAGGAAAAAAGCTTTGTATAAACCTATTAACAAGGGCTATAGGTCACGATCAAGAGTTCCTCACAAAGGCCGATCAGCCTCAAAAGCAAAAAATTATGAAGAACACGAAACCTAAGCAATGGGATCCTTATCGGCAGAAGCGTTTTCACCCACAGAATCCTCTCCACCGCCGGGCTCGCTAGAGTTCTCGAAGTCATCCTCGGGAAAAACCCGCTTCCAAGATTTTGTTTCCTCAATATCTTACGTCACGATGATGATGCCGTAACAGATCGAGGTAAATATCAAGGACTCAATTTGTTTCTTGTCGTTATACTCTAAAAAATGAGGGGACTATCTGTATACGGCAGAATTCGGGGCTACCCGATTTCGTGGACTCGAGGGTTACTTCAAGAGAGAGATCGAAATAGACCATGCGTGAGCCTGATAGGAGGCTTCGAAGATAGAAGTACTCGATGGAAATCGAGGCCAAGTATGACCTTTCTCGAGGTAATGCCATTATGATCCCATATCAGAAAGAGCAAGATTCCTGCAGTGACACAGGGATCACGGCGTAAAATCCGGAATGAATCCATACTAGGCGGTTAGACAGCTGTACCAATAAGATTCCTTACTAAGAATGGAAATGTGCCTCATTTAGGGTTTCCCTACTATATAATGGGTACCCCAATAATTTGCAAATATCATATAATCATTGGCAAAGGATATACTAGCCTACTTTTCTCGCTTATTGTTCATCAGAGTTGTCCTTTAGCTTTATTGTTCTTGGTTCATCTCGAGGTTGAAACTGCTTAAGTAACACTGGTTTGATTCACTTATTTCGTTCATTTATACTTCATACTTCTTGATTATTAATTGGTATTGAACTAAATCACATATCTTTAAAATCATAAATTAAATTTAATTATTACTCGTATTTTCGAGGTAAACAATGTCATGTTCCCTCTCTAGAGTAAAAATTTCCTTCTATATATCCTTTGTTGAATTTTTCACTTATCCCCAAATTATATTTTGGGGTATTTAATTAATTCCTTCAAATTGGTATTAGATCATGTGTGACATTCTATCATTGTATGTGTGAGATCCTATTATAGTCTTTGTGAGATCTTAGCAGAGCCTGTGTGAGATCCTATAAATATATAAAATAATATGAATACTGAATGGGCCTTGGGGGGGGGGGGGGGAGACAAGTATAAAGAAAAAGATAAGGAGAGGTCAAGAGAAAAATATAGAGGCAACCGTAGGCAACAAGACGAGGGTCATGATAAGAGTAAGGACAAGCGGAAGAACAATGCGCAAAGAGTATAACAACCAGAGAGAGAAGGATAATATAATATTTGATGATATGATGAGGTGGAGAAGCAATGGCTCAAGAGAGAGGCTAGTAAAATCTTTATTTAGACATCTAAAATTTTGGGGTTTCAAATTTTTTTTATAGTGTATTTATGATTTTATTTTTGCTTAGAAATTAATGAAATTTGTAGAAAAACAAAAAACATACAAATTAGTTGGAGAAGATGATTGGTTTAAGGAAAGTCTAGTTGTCAAGAAAAAAATTAATGATGATATTTTAAAGTCAATTATGACACATTGTTGAAGATATTAAAGTGGTGTATAATATTGCAAACTAGGTAACACATTATTATTTGTGAGACATCTAATAAGGTTGGGGTGGGAAGTTTGAAGTTATGAATCATTATAAATGTTAGTTAATTTATGGTTCTTCTCAAAAGAGATCGATATAAAATCGTAGGATATTTTTATTTTATTCAAATTATAATCGATATTACCTCTTGATAGGGATGGCAATTGGGGCAGGGCGGGGCAGGGGATACTATTAATGGAGCGGGGCAGGGAAAAATTTAAATGGGACGGGGCAGGGCAGGTAAAAATATTATTTTTTAAAAAAAAATAGGTTAGGGCAGGGCAGAGCAAGATCCGAATTAGTAGATGGATCGGGTAAAATAAAAATGACCCGCGTATTTTATCTTTTTTCAGATAGAAATCCCTGACTTTGAATCCTTAATTCCCTATTAACCTTTCACATTTCTCTCCGCTCTCTAGTTTCCCCTCGCCCCTCGTCCCTCACCGCTGTAAACACCATAACCATATTTTGTTCCTCTTCGTCTCTCCAAAAATAGAGAAACAAGGGTCGATAAGTTATGTCGGACAACTCCTAAAGATCTGGACGCACAGTTTTGGTCTACTCTTTGTGCTTCCGTACTCTCTTGTTTGAGTAGGATTCGAGTTCGTCGGCAAAGTTTGAGTTTCTCCTGTGGGGTTCAGTCAATCTGCCACCTGTTCGAGATCTCCATTCGATTTTACGGTCCAGGCCCCGTTCTTTAATTTTGGTGGAGATCTAGTTCGCTGATTGTTTGAGTTGATATTTATTGTTCTGTTTGGTTTGGGGTGTCTCGGTAATACTTGCTTACTCCGTTTTGTTCTATTGATCATCGTTTTTGTTGTCGTTTTGTTTAATCTGTTCGGATGGGATTTGATGCATGAGTTTCTAATTCTTTGTTTCATTGTTTCATTTAGAGATAAAATGTTTAAGGCCTCATAGCGTAGATTTATGTTTTTTGAGTTGTTGGATGTTCCTGTTGCTGTATTTCTTATTGCCGACAAGGTGTTCGATTTTTTGTCAGTAGATTACTCCTATATGAAAACTTTGTTTCTTCTCTTCTTAAGGAATATTACAATAGTATGTATGGCTAATTATGTGAATATTTGAAATAGGTAATCATGGCATCTCAAAATGAAGAGAATCTGCCAACTTCTTCTTCTAATGCTATTTCCATAGACGACGAAAGTCAAAGGCCTTTACAACCTGATGAAGTTGTTGAAATGGCAAAAAAGAGATATTCCCGAGCATGGAATCATTTCAAGCTGATGAAGTTTAATGGTGTTCCATATGGTGTTTGTAAGTATTGCAATCGCCGTTATAAAAATGCTAGAAATTGTGGTACAAAATCTATGTTAGATCACATACCTAAGTGTCCTAATAGGCCAAGAGATGTACAAAATGAGGGTGATACTGGGGGTGATTATTTTGATCAAGATGTTGCACGTAAACAACTTGCACATGCTATTATTTTACACGAGTATCCACTCTCTATAGTTGATCATGTAGGATTTAGGAACTTTGTTGCGAGTCTCCAGCCTATGTTTAAGATGGTTTCTAGAAATACAATCAAGAATGACATAATGAAAATTTTTGACAATTTTAAATCGCAAACTTCTAAGTTGTTGGATAAAGTCACGAGTAGAATTGCAATAACAACCGATATGTAGACTTCCAATAGTAACAGAAAAGGGTTCATGGCTATTACTGGTCATTTCATTGATGACTCATGGAGGCTTCAAAGTCATATTCTAAGATTTGCTTATGTCCTTGCCCCACATGATAAAGATGCCTTGTGTGGTGCTTTGTTTAATTGTTTGTTTGATTGGAATCTTGAACGAAAAATATCAACTATCACAGTTGATAATGCTAGCACAAACAATGTTATGATTAAAACTTTATTGGATGAGAAACTTAATAAAAAAAATATATTGTTGAGTGGTCGAGTATTTCATGGGCGTTGTGCTGCACATATTTTAAATTTAATTGTGCAAGAAGGCTTAAAGGTGATAGGAGATAGTATTAGCAAAGTGCGTGATAGTATCTTGTATTTGAGTGGATCAACTGGCAGAATTGAGAAGTTTGAAGAAGCCGCACGTTTGGTTCATTGTTCTTGTAATAAGAAGTTGGAGTATGATTGTCCTACTGGGTGGAACTCAACATATATGTTGAGAACATCTATAGAATACAAAGAGGTGTTTAACAAGTTGAGTCTAACTGACACAAATTTTCACTCTTATCCAACTGAAGAGCAATGGAGTAATGCAGAAGATGTTTCTGATAAGCTCAAACTTTTTTATCATATCACTGAACAGTTTTCAGGAACTCAATATCCAACTTCTAGTCAATACTTTACAAAAGTTTGTGAAATTAAGCTAGAATTGGAAGCTTGGGTGAATGAGTTTAATCCTGTGATTAGCACTATGGTATCTGCGATGTTGTTGAAATTTAAAAAATATTGGGAGGATGTGCATATTTTGATGGGAGTAGCTTCAATCTTTGATCCACGGTACAAGATGAGGTTAGTAGAGTTCTTTCTTCCACTAATTTATGGTGAAGAAGCTTCATCTAAAATTCAAGAAGTTCGACCCAATTGTTATGATCTCTTTCAAGATTATAAGAGTAAATTATCTGCTCCACATGATTCATTAGCATCTAGTTCTAGTGAAGTCACTAGTTTTACTCAGGGTGATCGGCTTTCGAGCTTTGATAGATTTGTAGCTTCAACTGGAGCTACCGTGGAGAAAAGATCAGAGTTGGATATGTACTTAGAAGAAGACCTACTACCTCGAACCCCTTCATTTGACAATTTGAGTTGGTGGAAGACAAATGGATTGAAATTTCCTACATTGTAAAAAATGGCTCTTGATCTCTTAGCCATTCCCGTGTCTACTGTTGCTTCAGAATCTGCATTTAGCACTAGTGGGAAGTTGATTAGCCCTCATCGGAGTAGACTCCACCCCACTACTTTGGAAGCTTTAATGTGTGCTCACACGTGGTTATGAAATGACTTAAATGGTAAGTAATTTTCTCATTATTGTCTTAATAGGTATTCAATTGTTTAATACTATGTTGATACTATGCGTTTTTCCTTTTTAGGTTTGACTTCAACAGTTGATCAAGTTTCATGTCCAACATTGCTTGATAAAGAGAACGAGCCGGATTCAACTGTTTAATACTATTTTGGATTGCCACATAGCTACTGTGAATTTGGAATTGGTCTTTTGGTTATTACTATACGAAATTGCATTCTGTGGTTCTTTGAAAATGTTGTAATTTTGTCGTTAATATTACTGTGTGTTAATCTAATTTAACAATCCCTCCATCCCATTGCAGTTGGCTTACTCTTTATTTTGTCAATGTGACCTATTTCCTTAAAGAACAAAGTGTCAAAGTTTATTAGTACCGAATCTTGAATAAATATATTGAAATAATTTGACTGTTGATGGTTCTTAAGAAGAGAATCGTTGTATCTCATGGAATGGTTGCTTTCTGTTTTGTTCACGTAATATCTTGCCTTAAAATGAAGCATTTTCCTTTTTATAACTACAATTAGAAATGAAAGAATATCTGTGTGAACTATTGCATACTATAAACTTACTAAATTCCAAAACTTAACATCAAAAAATTGGTATAAGTCTGACTATTCTAGAGTTCATAAGGGATTACATGTAATGACAAAACCTACTTTTTACTTGGAAAAATAATTTCAAAAGGTAACATCAGCAAATTCAAGTTGTTTAAGGTATAGAATTTAATATTCCAAGAAATTCAAGATCGGCCAGGACTAAGACATATGTACAAACGTATAGCAGTATATACTTTTTACGAACACTCTTAAATAATTGTCGTATATCAACAAGTTGCTCAGAAAGGCAACATCTATAGTATATATAAATCAAAAATAGGTTCAAAAATACAAGAGAGCCTAAACGAGGCAGGACGGGACGGGATGGGACAGGGCGGGGCAAAAATTGAAAAAAATACTAAATAGGGCAAGACAGGACGGGTCAAAATATTAGCAGGTCAAGGCTTGCCCCGCCCCGTCCTAACCTGCGCTGCCCCATTTTACACCCCTACCTCTTGATATAAAACTCAAAAGATAATCTTTGAAAATCACTAACCAAACACCAATCAGTTGACATGTAAAAGTACAAGTAAGCTAAACAAGCATAGTAGAATAACAATACGAACAAGTCACTTGGAAATTAATTTATAGAAGATGAAATTACAGTATCTTAGTAATAGATATTCTTCCTTTTCACTCTTTACTTTGAGGATCATTGTAATTGGTCATTGACTTGTGTCTTCAGATAGACCCCAATACTCTGAACACGACGGTAATTCTCTGTCTGAAAGTCGAAATCTGCAGTATTTATTGGTATCAATTGTAATTCTCGGGGTCCCAAATGGTCCATAGGAATCCTTGTTAGTTCTAAATTTTATAGATGTCAAAACTGGTTTGTCATTGCCTACGTTTTCGGAGGAACCACATATCGAAGGAAGAAATTCTGATAGATAATCAAAAGACAATAAGCTGAATGGTCGTTAAATTCTGTCATCAGTACCGCTATGGCGCCATGTCTGTTTGATAGAACAAAGTTGTCACTCTCATAGTTAAGGCTGGCAGGTGGGCCGGGACTGGACCGGGCCCGCGGCCTATGTGGGTTAAACGGACCGGCCCGTGGCGGGTCCGGTCTTGGCGGGTCTGTGAGCCCATATGGGGGTGGGCCTTAGGGTAGGAACTGTGAGCCCAGGCCCGTTTAGCCCAGGACCGGCAGGCGGGCCTGGGCCGGTTCAACCGGGCCAAACGACTATTTAAAAAAAAATTTATTTAAAAAATGGCCAATGGTCAGAATTTTAAAATCTAGCCGTTGGCCCTTTAATTTTAGCTGTTTGATATTTTTAAAATAGCCATTTGGCTCCCAAACTTTTTATAATTACACTTTTTCCCATTCTCAACTATAAATACCCCCTCATTCTTTCATTTTACACAAAATTATCAATCTCTCTCTAATTTTCTTCTATAATTGCTTACTTTATTATTGCAATTTGTGAAAAATTGTGAAGTTGGTGAATTGAAGTATTCAAATCTTCAAGTCTTCAACATTATATAATTTTCAAGAAGTTGTTTGTCAATTCGGTAAACTCGTTTCAACTCTTAAATTTTAATATTATAGTTTTGTTTGTTTAATTTGTTTTCCTTATAATTAATATGGACTTTTCTTTGAAAAACATGTTTGGTGGTAAGGGAAAATCTAAAATTGGTGAATCTAGTAGGCAAGCTACTACTACTCCCCCGACCCCGGCTGCCCGACCTAGACCTGTTACCCGTCCTCCTCCACCTGTTATTCTTGATTGTGATAACCCTTGTTTTCAATTTACCGATAGTCAATTTATACATGGTCTTACACCAGGTTCACAATTAAATGATGAATATATGAATGATCTTTATGGTATTCCAGAGGAAAGTGTTGATTTAGATGAAACGTAATCGGATTTAGATGATACACCTACTAGTCCTGTTGCTAACCGAACTGATAATAATCCAAATGGAGCCCCCGCTGACCCTCCTGTAGTAATCCCTACTTTTAATAGAAAACCTTCTAAATGGTCTGAAACATCTCTTGCTTGGCACTTTTTTACTCAACTAAGAGATCAAAATAAGGCTAAGTGTAAAACTTGTGGGGTCTTGATGTCTCATAAATTTACTGAAGACCGTGGCGATACGGGTAGTTTGACCAGACACATAATGAAACGCCCTAATGATAAAGCTAGAGTACTTCAAAAGGAAGCTAGGCAAGAGGGGACAAGTGTAGGTACTCAGGGAATTAACCCTAGTACCAGTTCAAATCTAGTTCAACCGGGAATTAACACTGTTACCAGTGGCATTTTGTATTACGATCCAACTAAAGATCGTGAAGAATTGACAAAAATGGTTACTGTTATGTGCTTACCATATAGTTTTCCCTCTAACCCTCACTTTGTCCATTATATTAGAAGAATTTATAATCCTACTTATAAAGGATGGCCTCGCACAACCGTAAAGGCTGATATTTATAAATATAAACATGAATATGAAAAATATTTGCGTTATTTATTTACTTATATTAGTAATCGTGTTTCTATTAATACTGATATTGGTAGGAGTGGTAATGACTGTGATTATCTTACTGTTACCACTCATTGGATTGATGAGGACTGGATAATGCAAAAACACATTATTGCTTATAGAATAATTACTTCAAGTCACACAGGTAAGTTTATTGCTAAGACAGTTACATATATTTGTAGATATTTTTGCATTAGAGATAAAATAATGTCAGTTTCAATGGATAATGCTTCTAGTAAGACTAATGCTATAGGCGTTCTTACAACTACACTAAGTCCTGCATTTAGTAATATTTATGTTAGATGTATTTGTCATATTTACAATTTAATCGTCGGTGATGGTCTGAAAATGTTAAATGTTGAAATTGCAAAGGTTAAATTCGCTATTCATTGCCTTTTTTATTCAAACCGTAGAAGCAGAGTTAGAGAATATTATAAAAAATGTGATGAATTTGGCCTTAGAGAAAGTAAGGTTCCTAAACCTTGTCCGACTAGATGGAATTACTTGTAGGAAAGTTTAGTTGTTGCATATGAATATAGAAACCCAATAAGCGCAACCTATAATGCTCGTGTTGGTGGGGATGATGATGATGATGATGATGATGAACACCTTACAAATCAAGATTGGGCTAATGTTAAAATTCTTCTAGATTTTTAGAACATTTTCATGTTCCTACAAATGAATTATCTAGGCAATATTATGCTACTATTTCTAACTGTTTAGTTTATATTCCATCACAGAATTATTTACTCAATTTTGAGAGGGTGGGATAGTTTACCAATGTGCTATTGATGATATGAAAGATAAGTTTAAAAAATATTTTTCCTATCCCTCCTCTTTATGGTGTTTCAGCCATGTTAAATCCTACCATGAAATTAGGAGATCCTCACTATTGGTATACTCAAATTTATAATGCTTTACCACTTTCAACTGAGGAATATGCTACACTTATAGATGAAAAAGTCTCAATTAAAATAAATGCTCAATCAATTTATAATGCTTATCAAGTTGCATTAGATCATGCTAGACCAAATGTTCCAACTCCTACCTCGTCTAGCTCGCAGTCATCTAAAAGATCTGCGAGACTAAAATCACTTAGTTCTTGGACGGGGTTCAGGGGTTCTCAAGGTGGTAATATTGGGGATAGTTCACAACTAAATGAGCTTCAAGTTTATTTGTCGCAGGGACTTGAAACAGAGAATCCCGACGGCACCTTCAATGTTTTGGAATGGTGGAAGGACAAAAAAAAACACTATCCGGTTCTTTCAAGGATGACTCGAGATATTTTAAGTATTCAAGCTTCAACAGTGGCATCGGAGAGCGCTATCAGTCAAGCGAGACTTCAAATCAGTGATCATAAAGCGTCTATGAGTGAGAGCTTGGAAAACTTAGTACTCTTTAGAGATTGGATCCGTTCGGAAAGAAGAAATTTTGGACTACTTAAATCACAACCGGAGATAGACGAAGCTTATGAAGAAATGCTAGCGGAACTTGCGGAGGATGTTTCTTCATTCGGAAGCGGTGATGAACAAGCTTCTTTTCCGTCACCATCAACGGAAATTCCTCCGAACCTTGAAGGATTTATGAAATTTGTTAGAGATAATATGTAGATTAATATGTAACTTGTATTGTGGCACATCTTGATTAGTTTTTTTCCCTTTTAATGGTGGTATTAGTACCTTGTTGTGCTCATTCCATTGGGGGGAGGAAGACTAAGAAAGATATTTTCATTTTTTTAAATGTCGTATTAATAAAAATTATAAGACATTTCCTTAAATATTTGTTTATATTTTTTTTTGTGTTTAAACTTGAATTACAAGACATAAGTAATAATTGTATAATATAATTTATAATAAATTGCCTTAGATAATATAATATAATTACATAAAAAAAATATTTTTTTAAAAATAATCAACGGCTATAATTTCAAAAACTAGCCGTTTGGATTTTTTAGTGCAAGTTTGAATATCTCTTTACTATTTTTGTGTTTAAACTTGAATTACAAGGCATAAGTCATAATTACATAATATAATTTATAATAAATTTCCTTAGATAATATAATATAATTACATAAAAAAATTTATTTTTTTAAAATAGCCAACGACTATAATTTCAAAAACTAGCCGTTTGGATTTTTTAGTGCAAGTTTGAATATCTCTTTACTATTTTTGTGTTTAAATTTGAATTACAAGATTTACAAGAAACTGCCTTAGATAAAAAAAAATTTAAAAAAATAGCCCGGATCGTTTAAGCCCGTTTAGGCTCGTTTGGGCCCGGACCACTTAGCCTTGACCCATGTGGGCTTAGGCCCAAAGTGGGTCGGTTCCACCCATTAGGACCGTTTGTCCCGGGCCCGACTGACCCAAGCTCGCCAGAATCCAGACTCGTTTAGCTCGGCTCGTTTGGCCCGGGCCCCGCCTAGATTACAACATTACTCATAGTACAGAAATTGAAGTGAAAGAATTGCCATTTCGTTGTAGGAAATAAGAAATCCAACAACTTGGTCTCATCCCTTTTCATCCCAAATTGTTCCACCAACACAATAATACCAACTCCCACTGGGCCAATTTTGATCATATTCATATTTTTTCGTGAGAAATTTAAAATTAACCAGATTTACAAGTGGTCACTCAAAAATAGCCACAGTTTCAAGAGTAATCGAAATTTAGCTACTTTTCATGTAAAGATAAATATGAACGAAAACACGGTTCAAAATCCGAAAAAATACTCTAGTTCCGGTATATTATACAACTCAACTCCATTATACTGGAGTTCCAGTATAATATACCGGTCCAGTATAATATACTGGAGATTGGAGCACCGATATTATATTGGAACTTTCTGCGTGTTGGAGTTCCAACATAATATGCTGGAAGTTCATACACAGGTGCACCGATCTCCAGTATATTATGCTGGAACTTTCTGTGTTGCAGCAAAATAGTAGCTATTTTTCAATGACTTTGCAAATGCTGGCTATTTTTGAATCACCAGTCCGAAAACTGGCTAGCCCGTACTATTTTTACTTTTTTTTTTTTTGGAAACTTAACAATCGAGATCATCTACTTGCATATAATATAGACAACACATAAATGAACAAGTTTTTATTAAACATAAAAATTTGTACATACCTAGAAGGCACACGTGAAAATCAATATTTTCTTTGCATGTAATCTTCGGACTACGTATGTTCTAAGAATTGTTGACGTTCTTTATTGGAAGAACCCAATATATATGTTTTACCATAAAAGTGTTAACCTTTTCTTAAAACGAGTTAATAAGAGGATAGATGGTAAATCCTAGTTAAGGATAATTAATTCTAGATCTGAGATGGAGAACATGAATAGAAAAATATAGTTGAGTATAAATATTGGACGTGGCTATGGACGAATTTTATATTAAGAAAAAGACCATGCATTCAATAACATAAAATGGCAATAAAAGGTAAATAAAGGAGAAGATTCACCCAATCTTGCGTGAGGCATATCCTCTTTCATTTGATAAAGATGAATGATAGACAAATACAAGAATCTTAGGACCCTTTTCAGATCTGATAGGAAGTGTGTGGATCCCCCTCTCTCATCTTGAGAGATCTTTCTTTTTATATAGATCTAGAGATAGAGAGTCTGCCCCCTCCCTGGGCGTTGTAGCTCGTACTGCATCGTAAGGGTCTAGTGACGGATCGTCCCCGGCCGTAGCCGTGGGACGCGTCACTACGGCCTTTCGTATTCGCCAATCACGGCCTCACTGCTCTTTCATCAGTGAGTCAGATTTCGACCCATACAGTAAGTCCTTCCGCCTATGATGGTCGGCACAGGGCGAGCACCGTGGGTGGACTTCTGCCAATATCATCTCAGAAATCTAAACGTTTCGACTGTTGAGCGGACATTTCCCTAAAAGGAAGTGATGTGAAGTTCAGGATGGAATGTCAGACCAGCATGTTGGTTGAAATGACCTTTAATTCGTCAGGTGTCATTATGATGCACGTTTGCTGACCGTCGCATTGTTTCTTGTGCCCCTCCCATTACTTTTGAAAAGGTGGCGCTTCATTTTTGTAACTGGCGCTTCTGTCTCTATAAATAGGGGACTTTTATTCTGGTATGGCAGTACCCACTATCATTTTCGGGAGAAATTCTTTGAAATCTTTGGTTCTTTCTTTCATGTTCATACTCGAAAAGCGCAGACAGCCTTTGTGACCGTCGTAAATTTTCTCCCATATTCTTGACTTCTGCTTTCGTTCGCAATGAATAGTTCTGCTTCAAACCCTAACCCAATCATCAATGTTCCGGTACCGGAGAGTGATGCCCCCTCCCTTGATGAGGGAGTGAGTTTAACGGAAGACAATAGTTTTTCTACGGTGGATGAGGTGGTGCCCCACTCCGGGAAGCCGCGAAATGACTTTAACTATGCCGCCGAGGATGAGCATGCACCGACGCTCTCGGTAATGGATGTTGCGACACTGGTTGCCTTGAAAATCAAGTGGAGGATCCCGGAACACATTGAACTTATCCCGGCGGGAGGTGATGTAGTTCACTTTCATCGTCCAGGGTACTGCGACCTCTACGCATACCCTTTTGTCATTGGATACACGCTCTCTATTCCCTCATTGGCCGTAGACTTTTGCTGTTTCTACGAGGTGTGCCCGACCCAGCTCAGTCCGTACATATATAAACTCTTTCTAATGCTTACCAAATACGCAGAGCTGGCTGGCCGTGGTGTTTCCCTCCGACATATGATGCATATTTTCATTCCTCACTTCCAAAGGGGGACTATGTTGCACTCCGCCATCAGGGTACGAGGATCCTGGTGTTCGTAATGGACGATAAGACCAATCGTCATTTTTGGGAGAGTTTCTTCTTTGTTCGCACGGAACATCTGGTGTCCAACCTAGTCGGGTTCCCTAAGACGTTGAACATTGCTTGTGAGTATTTGTCTCACTTTTTATTACGTCGATTAGTTATTCGTATCTGGTGACTTCACCGACTGGTTGTTGGTTATTTGCCCATTATATTATTGTTGCAGCTGAGAGGCCGCCCCCTCCGCTAGTTGGCGACATCCGCGAACGGGTGGCTTCGATTCTGCCTCACACAGTAGGGATTCGCGAATGGAAGACGCGTTTCCATGAGAGGTTTGGGCGTAGACCTACAGCTAGTAAGTCGTTTTGTCTCGGCCATAGCTGCACTTCGCTTTACACTCTTCACCGTTTGATACTTATGCATTCTTCATTTTGTTTTGACAGGTCAGAGAGGGCCAAGAAGGGCAAGGGCCCCTGCTCTTACCTTCCGCCAACCGGCATCCTCTACTAGGTCGGCACTTCAGATGACTGTTGACGAGGGTGCTCGGGCTCAGGCCGTTGCACTGGTTGAGTCGGTATCTAGGTCCGGTCGCACTGAAGATTTTCCTTTCTGAAGCTTCCCGATTCCAACGGTTCGCTCGATGGGCGAATCTTCTTGTGATTTGGTCGAAGAGACCCCATCGAAGAGGCAGAGAGTAACTTTGGAGGAGACGTCTTCGAGTGACGTGCCTTCTAGGGATGACCCTGCCGGGATGGTGTCAGAGGATGTGAGTGAGACCGTTCAAGGGGTAGAGGTTTCACCCGAACAGTGGGTGGAGGAGGCCGCGATGACGCCTAGACAGGATTTCGCGACTACCGCCGTCATTCAAAATGGTTTGTCCCTGTCTCAGCAGGCTCGCACCCTCCCCTCTGGTTGACGAAAGGTTGAAGGGCGTGGTGACCGATGATTATGAGTCTGAGTGGGACATCGATCCTGAGGATGTAAGGATGTTCGAAGAGGGCTTTACCAAAGTTGACGTGAGGGCGGGAAGTCCTTCTCGTGTGATTGAAATTATGTCGGAAGTTAACCTGTTGGAGGATACGGTGGATTTGGTGCCCCAATTCGACCTTTTGTGCTCCACCACTGATCATGCCCAACTATGCCTTATAAAAAGGACAAAGCGTTCACTGCAAATATAATCCGGTTCAACTCCGGAGTCGAATCCCACAGGGAACTAACCTATTAACTACAAGTTTTAGTGATGCTAATGACAAGCTCAGACAACTTTCGGCTGCAAGAATTTTATGAATAAACTGTGAAATTTATTTATCTAATGTAAAATGACAGTAAAACTAGCAATAATCAAGAATGAAGTTGAATTCAATGGTAAAAGGATCTAGGGCTATTGATTTCCCCAATTGCCGGATTAATTCTTAACTCTTTATCTATAATCTCTCTGTAATACTCTATGAGGATTAGAAGTTCTGGGCTACCGTAATTATCCCTCGATCAACTACGATAATTTACTAGAAGCATTCTTTCGAACTACTCTTAGCTAACAATATGCAACTCAGAATTATCCCACCAAAGCTTTGTTATTTCTAAACACACTTTTAAATTCAAGTAATTAATCTCTTCAATTACCCGAAAGTGATGTTGTTCAACAACAATCTAACCAAGTGTTCTTTCTCAAGCAACACAAGGCAACTAGACGCGATTAATCAAGGGCCCTTTTAGTTAACCACAATACAAAATGTAGTTGAACAATCATAGAACAAACACGGATCAATTATATAAAAATAGAGTGAAAACTTCATCCAACAATTGGTTCCATCAACCCTAGATTAAAGGTTTAGCTATTCATACTAATACAAAACATAGAAATAATACGATTCATGATTCACAATAATGAAGAGAAAGAAGAAGAAAGAAACTCTAAAGAATTGTTTGATCTCCTCTCACTTGTTCTTGCCTCCAATTATGTCCAAAACGAGCCTCCTCTGACTTCGGGGGGAGTTTGGACTCTTATAGGTTTAGGTTAATTGCTCAGGAATTTACACAAGAGCCCCTGCAGTTTATCGCTTTTAAAAACCTGCATGCGGTCGCGGACTCAACCGCGGACTCGACCGCGGACGTGCAATGCTTCACTGTTTTGCTCTGTGTTCCTGCGCGCTACCGCGGGCCTGTCTTTTATATTTTTCCTTGTTCTTTTTCATCCGGACTATCATTCGATTGGCCTTGTATGTTCATAATTGACTCCAAAACTCTCTTTATCTCCCTTCTAGCTCGGAGTGGCTTCTGCAAAGCATAAATTTCTCCATTAGAGTATTTTGTTATCTTTTAGCATTTAAACATCAATAAAGTGCGGTTAAATTAGAGTATAAATAGCGTTTACAATGCATAATATACGCTACTATAAACACCCCACACTTAAATCATTTCTCGTCCTCGAGCAACAAAACCACACTCTACAGGCCTAACTTCCCTAAGCAACTTCCCGACACATCCACACCTCAAGAGTGGACTCTTCTTGGCCATGCAATGTCCTTGACCGGCTACTGAATCTAAGTCATAGGTCAAGACTTACCTCTCTTTCATGAGTCAATTGCCTACTCACCATAAAAGATACTTATTTCATAATCAGAACAATTCACGCACACCAAGGATTTCAAAAGAAATAAAATTTGCTCACCCTCAGAAAGAACATTCCTTGTGCCACAGAAAACACACCATATTCTTGCCTGTAGTGTACTACTCTTCTAATCGAGCTCATTCAGTCTAGGATCAATTAAGACTTTATTTGGTTGTAATGTAGGCTTCAGATCGGGTATGATACATTTAGATATAAGAGTGACTACACCTCTCTAAGCACTTTAATATATATATTTTACATTCAAGCCCATACTTATGTCAAACCACAATTCCACCTTTACATCAATATGTAATACCCCATACTTCTTCAAGCACACTTATCTCAAAAGCTTCCATCGAAGACTATTCTTTACACAATACACTTCTCTTTTTTTTTCTTTTTCTTTTTTCAATTCAGGTGGCTTTTAGTATTACTTTTTAACACAGTTCACCTTTCTCCTTATTTCATCAGTTCCACTCAAAAGTCAAACCAACCACCCCATACTTTAACTTTTACATAGTTCATTACAATTCAAGTGCTTATGAGAGGTGACAAGGTTCAAATAGATAGATAATTCAAAAATTGGATACGGCTTGTAATGTGGTTGCCAAAGAAACAGGATTACAAGCTCAAAGGGGTTAACTATGGCATACAACAATTAGGTGGGTGGAACATGTTTATATATGGTTCAACAAAAAAATGTCTATATCACTTCCTAGACCAAATAAGACTACCATTTCGCTTTGCAAACACACGGGGCAGGTTCCAGGCGTTAAATGTTAGCACAGAATACACAAAGCCTCACACACACATGGCACATGACTCAATCCAGATTAGATCATCAGACACTCTACTCAACGTACTTCAGTCAAATCAAGAACACACATTTTAAGGCCTTCTCACAAGAGTCAACCAATAAGCCTAAGTGTCTATATTAAAGGCACCGTGGAGATAAGGGATCCTATTTCAATTTTTCCCCTTGCCCATAAGTTCCTAACTAAAAATTAAAAAAAAAACTAACTACACCCGGGTTCAAATAAAACCCTTGGAAAAGAGTTGTGGTTTAAAGAAAAACCAAGGGGGAGTTGATACACTACTACAAAACAAAAATCTTGTTTTGTTCGACTTTAGTCCCTCAAGAAACCCGTTGAGTTGTACCCATCGTCGGACCAAGTCGAAGTTAACTTAACAAAAGAAACGACAAAACAATTATATACATATAAAACAACATACAACATCATCCCCCACCCCACACTTAAAATTGGCATGTCCCTATGTCAAATAAATTAAAGCAAGGTAAGGTAAGGGGACTTCCCTGGTAACTCAGTCCTGGTCGGAGACAGTGCCAGGGTCTAGGTGACAAGCTCGTCCTCGTGCCTGCAGCCAGCCCATAATCTTCTTTTCGGACTTTGCATTTTGAGTAGCCAGAGGATCGACTCTAGTACCCAGGTCTGATACCGAAGTGAACAGCCCTGCCATATGCTCCAACAATGTCAGGCGGGTACTCCGGCGGGCCTGAGATGGACCAGCCTCATCTAGGATCTGCACATGTGGGGGTGAGGCATACATAGCCTCCTTCTGACCGTCATTATCATCCTCAGACTCATCCGAGGTGTCATCATGAGCAGCTTCGGGTGCCACCGGGTCCTTCCCAATGGTTACTTTGCTTGCCCAGAACGCGGACTCCTTTGGCACCTTCCTGTCCATGTTGAGGTTCTTGGGAACTCTCGTTGCTTGGCACAATATGGTGACCAGAGATGGAAAATAGAATCCATACATCTTCTCGGGTGAGCGGACGAACATTTCCGCCTGGATGAGCCGAGCCACAACAAAGTCTCGGCTATTCACAAAACACCAAATTGCTACGCCCTAGGTCCATTTACATTAGTAGTGTTATGCGATGGCAGCAAATGATTGTTGATTATAGTAAGCCAGCACTTTGCCTCCCAAGTGAGGGAGGATGAATTCAAGATGCTCCCCGGTGTAACCCAAACTACCTCCTTGCCCGGCACACAAATGGTTTAGATGAATAGATTCCAAGTGACGGGCTTTTTCTGGTATGTCTCATAAAAATCCTCACCCCCATCGAAAACCGGCAACCTATCCAATCGTCAGATGGTATCCAGTGAAGCATCCACCCTGGTTTGGCGCACCATTACAACCCGATTCTCATGTTCCGGGAAATTGGCATAAAATTCCTTTACAAGCATCATATTTCCTTCCTCCGGCTCTTCAAGGAAGATTTTGCCGGTGCCTCATCAATTCCTGATACATGTTTGGGCATTCAATCTGGAGAGCTGCCCTGTCAAATTGGCTTCTTTGACACCTTGTTGCTGAAACGCTCCTGAGCTTTTCTGGACACAAACCGGTGATTGTCAAATTGGCTCGTGCTAGCCGGTGCCCAAGCTCTCGAGGAACTTCACGATCCACTGGCTGAGGATCCTGTAACACGTCTCTTCCGGGAGGGATTCATGATACATGACAAAATAAGTGCCACTATTAGTAGGGGTGCGACTTTTGTGAACCTCGGGCGGTTACTCAGAACCCGCACCATGGTCACAATTGAATTTAAAGCTCCTTGAGGCAATTTAACAAACATCTAGTGTGCATATGGCTATAAAGTAGCACAAATAACCCATGGAGTTACCAAGCCTCCCATATCACATCTAATGGCCTAACACACCCATCTCTAACACAAACTACCTCTAATACAAAAATTCATGATTTTTCCTACCCACTATATACATTAGCAACTAATAAGAAGAAAAATTTAAGCTAAAATCAGTACAAAAATTTGAAAATAAAACTACAAAAGAAAGAAAACCAAGAAGAAGAAAGAAATCATGTACTTACTTGAGATTCTTGAGGTGGTGGAGGTGGGATTTTGTTAATGGAGAGAGGATGAGAGAAGGAGAGGTTTATGATGTTGGAGGGGGAGGATGGGGGAAGGAGGGTTGTGTATTTTGAGAAATTGAAGGGTAGAGGGGAAGTTAGAATAGAAGAGGGGAAAGGGAATGGGGAAAGTGGGGAGGGTTGGGCTGATGTTAGAGTGTTAGTGGGAGGGGGAATTAGTTTTTTAGGGTGAATTAAAAAATAAAAAAATAAAAAAACTTACCTGTCTACCCCGTCCGCACCCAGCTCCGCGATCGCGGACGCTAGGCATAAAGACCATTAAACTCCATGCCTCGTCCGCAGTCGTGGACGCTGGGCAGAAACTGTTACCACTTTCGCGCCCCGTCCGCGGTCGCGGAGCGCTGTTCCGAACATTTTTCTATTTTCTTCAATTTTTTACCTCTTCCAGGGTTAGCTTTTGACCCCAACTCCTTCCGATGTGCCCAAACCTTTCCCTGCACACTAGTAATTTGGTTAATATCGTTCACATCAAACACAACACCAAAAGAAAAAACAAAAGAAGATCATGGAATGCCTCCCAAAAAGCGCCTGAGTTAACGTAGCGGCACGAAGAATTACAACAAACCATGGGTTGCCTCCTAAGAAGTGCCTGATTTAACGTCGTGGCCAACACAGGTTATGATCATTACTCCTCTTTCGCGTACTGGGGCTCTTCCAATGTTATTACCACTCTATCCCTTTTTTCTTCGGTCATTCCAAGGTAGTGTTTCAACATTTGCCCCTTCACCATGAACTTATTTGTCCAATCTTCTGATTCAATCTCCACAGCTCCACTTAAGAACATTTTCACCACTCGGAAGGGTCCTGACCATCGGGACTTTAACTTACCTGGAAACAATATCTCGAGTTGTATAACAACACTAGATCTACGGGTTTGAAGGTCCGATCCAAGATGTTTTTATCATGCATTAGTTTCATCCTTTCTTTGTATAGTCTAGCACTCTCGAAGGCCTGGAACCTAAATTCCTCCAGCTCATGTAACGCAGTGACTCTGCTGGTGCCTGCGGTCTCCATATCCAAGTTTAAATGTCGCAATGCCCAAAGTACTTTATGTTCGAGCTGTACCGGAAGGTGGAATGCGTTTCCAAACACCAGCTTGTATAGTGACATACCAATTGGAGTTTTGAATGTTGTGCGGTAACCCCACAATGCATCATCCAGCTTTTTCTCCCAATCGATCCTTGTTGCATTCACCATTTTTGTAAGGACACTTTTAATTTCCCTATTGGACACTTCAACTTTCTTGCTTGTTTTGTGGGTGGTACGGTGAGGCCACTTTGTGGCGAACTCCATACTTTTCCAACAGGTGTGCGAACGCTCTATTGCAGAAATGGGTTCCACCATCACTGATTATAGCTCTCTGGATGCCAAAACGTGTGAAAATGTTTTTCTTTAGGAAACTTGCCACCCCTTTTACATCATTGGTTGGGAGAGCCACTGCTTCGACCCACTTGGAGACATAGTCAACTGCTACCAATATATATTTGTTACCATATGAGCTAACGAATAGCCCCATAAAGTCGATCCCCCACATTTCAAAAACCTCCACCTCTTGAAATTGTGGTCATCGGCACCTCGTGACGGCGAGATATATTGCATGTCCTTTGGCATTCATGGCAACTTTTGATCCAAGCATGGGCATCCTTGAACAGGGTAGTCCAATACAATCCCAATTCCAACACTTTTGCTGCTGTCCGGATTCCTCCAAAGTGTCCACCATATGGTGAAGCATGGCAAGCATGCAAAACAGAAGGTTGATCTTTCTCGGGGATACACCTCCGGATCATGTTATCAACACATATCTTAAAAAGTAGAGGTTTATGCCAATAATAAGATTGACAATCACTGAAGAACTTTTTCTTTTGAATTGAGGAGAGATCATAAAGTACAATACCGCTTGCTAAGTAGTTAGCAATATCAGCATACCATGGCGTCTCCTCCACTGTCACAACAAGTAACTGCTCATCCGAGAATGTCTCTGTGATATCTTCAACCTCCATTCTCGTTTCTGCTCCTTCCAACCTCGAGAGGTGGCCTGCCACTTGATTGTTCGTCCCTTTTTTGTCACGGATTTCTAGGTCGAATTCTTGTAGCAAAAGAACCCAGTGAATCAAGCGTGGCTTTGACTCCTTCTTTGCTATCAAGTGCCTAATTGATGCATGGTCAGTATAAACAATAAATTTTGAGCCAATTAAGTACGACCTGAATTTGTCGAATGCAAACACTATAGCGAGCATTTCCTTTTCCGTGATAGTGTAATTCAGATGTGCACCACTGAGTGTCCCTGCTTGAACAGTAAATCAGATGCATTATCTTATCCTTGCGATGCCCCAAGACTGCTCCTTTAGCATAATCACTTGCGTCGCACGTGAGCTCGAATGGTTGCTCCCAGTTGGGTGCAACAATGATAGGTGCAGTCACCAATCTCTTCTTCAGCTCCTCAAAGGCCAACCTGCAAGCATCAGAAAACACAAAGGGCTAGTCTTTTTCAAGAAGCTTACATAAGGGGTTAGCAATCTTGGAAAAGTCCTTAATGAACCGCCTATAGAACCCGGCGTGCCCAAGGAAACTTCTCACTGCCTTTACTGACGTGGGTGATGGTAGCTTCTAAATAACATCAACCTTGGCATGGTCGAATTCAATTCCCTCTTTGGACACTCGATTCCCCAACATTATTCCTTCTTGTACCATAAAATGACACTTCTCCCAATTCAGCACCAGATTTGTCTCCACACATCTTTTGAGCACTCTTCTTAGGTTGTGAAGACAATCTTCAAATGAATCCCCTACCACGGAGAACTAATCCATAAACACATCCATAATGTCCTCAACCATGTCAGTAAAAAGGGCTAACATGCACCGTTGGAATGTTGTCAGTGCATTGCAAAGTCCAAAGGGCATTCTCCGAAAGATAAAGATGCCATACGGACAAGTGAAGGACGTTTTCTCTCTATCTTCTGGGGCTATTGAGATCTAGTTATACCCCGAGTATCCTTTCAAGAAATAGAAGTGAGATCGCCCCAGCTAACCTGTCCAACATCTGGTCAATGAAAGGCAAGGGGAAATGGTCCTTCCGGGTGGCTGTGTTCAATTTCTGATAGTCCATGAAAATCCACCACCCCGTGAATGTACGAGTGGAGATCAACTCGTTCTTCTCATTCTGTACGACTGTGATTCCTCTCTTTTTCGTCACACATTGGACAGGACTGACCCAATTGCTGTCAGAGATGGGGAAGATGATACCCACATCCAGCTACTTGATCAGTTCCTTATTTACTACTTCTTTCATATTCGGGTTCAGCCATCGTTGATGTTCTCTGGAAGGTTTGTGCCCCTCTTCCATAAGAATATTTTGCATGTAGAAGGCTGGGTTGATACCCTTTATATCTGCCATGGTCCAACCAATGGCAGTCTTACACTCTTGCAATACCTGCAATAATTGCTCTACCTGCACAACTAGCAAACCAGATGATATAATAACAGGCAAAGTAGAATTGGGACCCAAGAGAGCGTACTTGAGGTGGGATGGAAGCGCTTTCAAGTCCAATTGTGGTGGTTCATCTATTGATGGTTTTGCAGGTGGTGTCTCTCTCTCTTCTAAACGTAGGGGCTCGAACTGAGGCTCCCTTTTCCAGAATCCTTAACCTTCGAGAGCTGAGACCCACTCTGCCAACCCTTCACCGTCCATCTCTTCCAAATTTGTCAAGCAGGCTCCCAATGGATCCTTGACATTAAGGGTCTCATTCCCTTCTTGCAGTATCACATCCACGGCCTCCACTAGTGAGCAGTTTGCAAATTCACTAGGTCTCCTCAAAGATTGTTGAATATTATTTCTTCATTGTTCAACCTCATTTTCAGTTCTCCAGTATCACAATCAACCAATGCTCTCCCAATGGCTAAGAATGGCCTTCCTAGAATGATGGGTATCTTCTCATCTCCCTGACAGTCAAGAATAACAAAGTCTGCAGGGAATACAAATTTCCCCACTTGCACAAGCACATCATCAAGAATTCCTATCGGTCCTTTGAGCGTGCGATCAGCCATTGCAGAAACATTGAGGTCGGCCTAGCTCTGCCAATGCCCAGTTTTGTATAGATTTCCAAGGGCGTCAAGTTTATGCTGGCTCCCAAGTCACACAATGCTTTAGCAAAGGCATAACTCCTAATAGTACATGGGATAGTGAAGCTACATGGATCAGACACCTTTTGGGCCATAGGTCTTGTCACTACCGCGCTGCAGGTCTGCGTCAGAGTTACAATGGACAAGTCCTGAAAATCAAATTTCTGCGACATCAGGTCCTTCATCATTTTTGCATACCCTGTCATTTCCCTGAAAGCATCCACCAGTGGAATATTCAATTGAATCTCGCGAAGCATTTCCATGAATTTCCTATATTGATCATCTTTCTTTTGTTTTGCCAATCTTTGAGGGAATGGTGCAGGAGTCACTCGCTGTCCACTGCTCAATGTCTTTTCTTTTTTGGAAGCTTCCTACACAAGAGGTGCCACCTGTGCTGAGACTTGTTCACCTTCTTTTGCCTTACCCATGTCAACATGTGCCTGTTCAACTATCACCTCGGTGAGCTCTCCTGATTCCTCTGCCTCTAATGTAACTGGAGTGACTGGCGTAGTCTCTCTTCTAGATTGAGCAACTTCTTGCTCTCTGTCTAAATCTCTTCCATTCCTGAGACTCACTGCTATTAGCTAATTTGGGTTTTGCTCATTTGGGTTAATATTTGTATCTGCCGACAATGTTCCTTGGGGGAGATTGTTTAAGGCCATGGACAGTTGTCCCAGTTGAGTCTCAATGCCTTTGATTGCTGAGTCATGTGCTGCTAAATTTTCTTGTATCTTACCATTTGTTCCAATGAGTTGTTGCAGCATGCCCCTGATTTCTACCATGTTGATGAGGTGGTTGGCATGCCAACTGTTGCTGGTGCTGTTGTTGATAGCCCTGTTGTCTTTGATACGGCACAACTTGGCCTTGCGGTCGTGCACCTCCAGGTTGTGGCATGTTAGGTATGTACTGTTGATTTGGTGCTGGCCCCCATTATTTCCCTCCTTGCCTCTGACCCCCGAAGTTATTGACATAATTCATGTCTTCTCTAAATCCCTGGTTGTCATTCTCTCCACTCCACGAGCACACATAAGACTGATTTATGCAAGGGGTGCACAATCTCCCATTTGTTGTATCAACAATGTGCACTTGCTTTGTACCCATCTCGTCGATCTTCTTTGTCAATATGCTCATCTGAGTCATGAGCGTGGCTATGTTCTCTGCATGGGAATTTTTTGGGTCAAGAGCAATAGAATGCACTATTGGTGCCAGTGTCGTACCCCTAGTCATCCATCCTGAATTTTGAGCCATCTTATCGAGAAGAATCTTGTACTCCGTGAATTTCTTGCTCAGAAATGCACCCCCAGCTGAAGCATCTACATTGGATTTCAAAATGTCAGCCAAACCTATGTAGAATCACTGTCCAAGCATCTGGTCTGGAATGCCATGGTGTGGGCACTTCACGAGCATCCCTTTGAACCTCTCCCAGGTTTCTTGCAAGATTTCAGTAAGTTTCTACTTGTACTGCAATATCTCATCAATCTGCCTTGCAGTCTTGTTAGGAGGATAAAACTTGTTTAGGAACTGCTTGACTAATTCCTCCCAAATGGCAATGGAATTTACTGGGAGCGAATTCAACCAGGTTTGAGCCTCTCCAGTCAAAGAGAAAGGAAACAGTAATAGCTTGATGGCTTCTGGAGTTACATTCGGCTGTCTTTGGGTCACATATATTGACATGAAGTTTTTCAGATGTTGTTGTGGATCTTCAATGTGTGACCCGGAGAACAGTCCCTTATTCTGCAACAAATGCAGCATGTTGTTGGTGATCTGGAATGTCTCCACTTGTATTTGGGGTACATCAATGGTAGTGGCCAGGTTGTCAGCAGTTAGTTGTGCCAATCATAAAGAGCAGCTTCTGACACAAGAGGTTCCACCTCTCCATTGTTTGGGTCAACCCGATTATTCCGATTGTTTCCATTGACATCATCCACGTTGTCCATTTCAATTTCGAGTTGATGTTTTTGTTGTAGTTGTTTGTTCTTTTTGTTGGTTCGATTTACGACCCTGAATGTTTTCTCGGGGTCTGAGAGTCCTTCAAAAAGTTCACCAGTCCTCGAAGAGCTTCTAGGCATACACCTGAGTCACATGAGAGTTCAAACGTGAGAATTTCAATGGAAAATTTTTTTAACACCGTAGAAAATTGATCTAAACTAAAATTCCTAGCAATTATTCTAAGTTGTAATAAATAACATTGTTACTTTCCCGGCAACGATGCCAAAATTTGATCAAGCCCAACTATGCCTTATAAAAAGGACAAAGTAGTCGCTGCAAATATAATCCGGTTCAAGTCCTGAGTCGAATCTCACAGGGAACTACCCTATTGACTACAACTTTTAGTGATGCTAATGACAAGCTCAGATAACTTCCGGGTGCAAGATTTTTATGAATGAACCGTGAAATTTACTTATCTAATGTAAAATGACAGTAAAACTAGCAATAATCAAGAATGAAGTTGAATTCAATGATAAAAGGATCTAGGGCTATTGATTTCCCCAATTGTCGGATTAATTCTTAACTCTTTAGTTATAATCTCGTCGTAATACTCTATGAGGATTAGGAGTTCCGGTCTACTGTAATTATCCCTCGATCAATTACGACAATTTACTAGAAGCATTCTTTCGAACTACTCTTAGCTAACAATTTATGCAACTCAGAATTATCCCACCAAAGCTTTGCTAAACCCAATTTTAAATTCAAGCAATTAATCTCTTCAATTACCCAAAAGTGATGTTGTTCAACAACAATCTAACCAAGTGTTCTTTCTCAAGCAACACAAGGAAACTAGACACGATTAATCAAGGTCCCTTTTAATTAACCACAATACAAAATGTAGTTGAACAATCATAGAACAAACACGGCTCGATTATAAGAAAATAGAGTTAAAACTTCATCCAACAATTGGTTCCATCAACCCTAGATTAAAGGTTTAACTATTCATACTAATACAAAACATAGCAATAATACGATTCATGCTTCACAATAATGAATAGAAAGAAGAAGAAAGAAACTATAAAGAATTGCTTGATCTCCTCTCACTTGTTCTTGCCTCCAATTATGTTTAAAACGAGCCTCCTCTGACTTCGGGGTGATTTTGGGCTCTTATAGGTTTAGGTTAATTTCTCAGGAATTTACACAAGAGCCCCTGTAGTTTATCGCTTTTAAAAAACCTCATGCGGTCGCGGAGTCGACCGCGGACGTGTACTGCTTCACAATTTTCCTCCGCCTTCCTGCGCGCTACTGCGGACCTGCTTTTTGCATTTTTCCTTTTTCATTTTCATCCGGACTATCATTCGGTTGGCCTTGTATGTTCATAATTGACTCAAAAATGCTCTTTATCTCCCTCTTAGCTCAGAGTGGATCCTGCAAAGCATAAATTTCTCCATTAGAGCATTTTTTTATCTTTTAGCATTTAAACATCAATAAAGTGCGGTTAAATTAGAGTATAAATAGCGTATACAATTCATAATATAGGCTACTATCAGCCACCGAAAACAGATCTCTTCGGGAGATTAGCGACTCTGATTTGTTGCGTGGCGTGGCCGGGATGGCTTTGAGGGTGAGTTTCCTTTCTTTACTTCCTCTGCTTTTTCTTTTTCTTACGTTGATTTTTCCTCACTCGTTTCGTTGTTTCATTGTTTTGCTTAGACTTACATGCTGGAGATTGAGGATGTTTGCCGGGCTGAGACGCGGGCCTATGTATTCTTGAAGATGGCTATGAAGTACCACCGGTATCACAACAGGTGTCGAGATATGCACATACAACTTAGAGCGTGTGGTGATACTGAGTCTCTCAGGGAGGAACTGGAGAAAAAAGACGAGGACCTGATTCGGTCTATCCGCATATGTAGTGAGCTTGAGGGGTTGATTAGAGTTAAAGACGGGGATCTCGAGGTGGGCAAGGGTGTCGCGGCTGAGTGCGAGGACCTTCAGTTGACGGTGTCATCTTTGCGAGCCGAGGTCGAGCGGAATGCCACCAGAGTTGCTAGTCTGAGCGAAGAATAGACCGAAAAGATGGCCAACTTGGAGAGGAAGGTGGTGGAGTTAGAGAGGGTTGAAGTGGCTCAAGTTGCGGCTATGGCAAGGGCGGCGGCGCTATAAGATACCAAGCGTGTCCTTAGATCTAAACGAGAGGTGGAGAGGGAAACGGCCAAGATGAAGGAGGCAAGGTTTGAAGAGCGGATTGGCGAGCTCGAGTGGGACGCCTCGAGTTTGGGTGACAAAGTGGCGGCCTTGGAGGCCGAGAAAGCCAGCTTTTAGCTCAACCCCCTCAATATGTTTCCCCTGCTACCGTTCCTTGTCATCTATATGAGTCATGGGTTCACACCGAGGCCCAGCAAGACATTTACAAGGATCTGTGGATGGCGGGGTGTGTTCCTGAGGCTGTTTTTGAGGATGCTCGCGCGAAGGTGAGTGAGGCTCGGCTTGCTTATGGTTACGATCCTACGACGTCGGAGGCCAACGATGGTGTCGAAATTGAGGATGGTCTCTCTAACAGTGGAAGTGCTGATGGGGATGGCAGAGTGAGATTTTTTGTTTTTGTTTCCCTTCTCTTTTTTTGTTTTGTTCCTTCTTTGGCGTCACTTGGTGTTGTATTTGCTATTTTTTTGGGGGGGGGGGGGGTGTTTGGCCCCCCTGTGTGTAATCTTTTGAATGAAATAGACTGTTTGGGTTGTATGTCTCTGGTTTTTCTTTCTTTTGGGGTTAAGTGTTTCGGACCCTTTCACGGTAAGTCCCAGTTTTTTATTCGGGAGTTTGGTATGGTTCGTGTTCATTTTCCTTAAGCGGAACCCTATTCGAGCGAGGTCGAATGTTAAGTAATTCGAGCGAGGTCGAATGTTAGTAATTTGAGTGAGGTCGAATGTAAATAATTCGAGCGGGGTCGAATGTAGGTAATTCGAGCGAGGTCGAATGTAGGTAATTCGAGCGAGGTCGAATGTAGGTAATTCGAGCGAGGTCGAATGTAGGTATTCGAGCGAGTTCGAATGTAAATAATTCTAGTGAGGTCGAATGTAAGTAATCCGATTGAAGTCGAATGTAAATAATTTGAGCGATTCGAACGTTTATGTGAAGTTTAGAAGACTTGGAATTGTGCGAAGAATGTTTTATGTTGCTCTATTTCTTCATGTCATTTGGCGAACGTCGCATGCTTGTTTAATGCATGTATTTGAGAAATTCTCCACATATCCAGTACCTTGACCGTTCTGTCTGGAGTAGTCGATAGGCGGAATGATGAATCATAGAATAGAATTTCGAGCGAGGTCGAATGTAGTGTAGACATGAATTATTGGGTTCGATTACGGCGTTTCGAGCGAGGTCGAGTTTAATTTTGGCGACTTGAGTGAAGTCGAGTTTAATTTTGGAGACTCGAGAGAGGTCGAGTTTAATTTTAGCGACTCGAGCGAGGTCGAGTTTAATTCTGGCGACTCGAGCAAGGTCGAGTTTAATTTTGGCGACTCGAGCGAGGTGGATTTTAATTCTGGCGAGGAGGTCGAATGTTAATTTTGGCGAGAAGGTCGAATGTTAATTCTAGCGAGGTCGACTATTACTTGTGTAATTGATTCAGTGTCGCTTATCACATGTAGGAGGGGTTTACATATTTTCCGGGCTGGGAATACCGTCCCAATCTATATGGTCTCTCGGCATCCTCGGATTTGCTTTGACTCTGATCGTTCCTTGTTCGCGTATTTGGGAGAATGTTCCTGCTTCTATTTCACTTAGAAAAATAGTCAATTAAAAACAAATGAAATCGTTCGTTACCTCGATTTGATCAGTCGACGAGTGGAGGGGAGTGACCACGTTCCCTTCTCCGGTTGTGCTTTTAGTGGCTGCTACCAATTTTGGCAAGGCCGTCTGCTTCGAGAAATTTGGTCGAGCTGGAATTCATCGGACTTGGATAACGACTTACAGATCCCGGCATGGTATTTTTGTAGTCTTTGTTCCTTGGTTTGGAAAGTCCACGTGACTTGATTGACAACGAGATAAGTCGCTCCGCAGGGCGACTTCTTCTGCTCAGTAATCGAGTTCTAGCTTTAGACCTGCAATCACGGCCTCGTGCTCGGCTTCGTTAGTCATATTTGGGCATCTTCTGGACTGGCAAATTTCTTCTTGTGGACTTCTTTTTTTTTTTACTTCCTCCATATGTTACATCATTTATGCCAGGAAAAAATATTGGATCGAATATTTCCAGAAAAAGATACACCCAGACAAAGAAGCAGTTATAAAAATCAATTATAATTTGCCGTAGATAGCAAGGCTACCACATCTAAATCAGAAAGAAGTTATGAAGGCAGCATGACATCTCCTAAAAAATACCACCATAAGCTGGATACATCATATATCTAGCATAGGGAAAGTTTTGGTTCCTAGATATGGGAGATGCAGATATCATGAGTTTCCAGTAGGAATATCTAGTTGTCTATGTTAACATATAATGTGGCGATGAATTGATAAAGATGGAAACCGACATCAAACATTGATTTCATAGCCAGTTGTCATAACATTTGCACCACATATTTTCATTAATAAGCTACAACACGTGATGGCCGGAAAAGACTTGTGCTTATCAGAAAGGACGAAACACCACAAGGACTAAAGGAGAGAGAAAGTTAAGCCACAGATATCACAAAGGCATGCTTTAAAGCTTTTGCCTACAGTTCTTCAAGTTTGCATTTGT
Organism: Nicotiana knightiana; assembly: GCA_005239525.1. Lineage (NCBI taxonomy): Eukaryota > Viridiplantae > Streptophyta > Magnoliopsida > Solanales > Solanaceae > Nicotiana > Nicotiana knightiana. The sequence continues at coordinate 15,738 of ML416635.1, read as the reverse complement.
GGCCATAGAGTGACGCTATAATGAACAGAAAGTGGAACTAGAATTGAACTTTAGATCTAGAAGAAACTAAAATTTTAACTAGAAAATCCCCACAGACGGCGCCAAATTATTTTACCAAAAAAGTGTTAACCTTTTCTTAAAACGAGTTAATAAGAGGATAGAGGGTAAATCCTAGTTAAGGATAATTAATTCTAGATCTGAGATGGAGAACATGAATAGAAAATATAGTTGAGTATAAATATTGACCGTGGCTATGGCCGGATTTTTTAGTATGAAAAAGACCATGCATTCAATAACATTAAATGACGATAAAAGATAATAAAGGAGAAGATTCACCCAATCTTGCGTGAGGCAAATCCTCTTTCATTTGATAAAGAAGAATGATAGACAAATACAAGAATCTTAGGACCTTTTTTCAGATATGATGGGAAGTGTGTGGATCCCCCTCCCTCCTCTTGAGAGATCTGTCTTTTTATATAGATCTAGAGATAGAGAGTCTGTCCCCTCCCCAGGCGATGTAGCTCGTACTGCGTCATAAGGGTCTAGTGAAGGATCATCCCCGGCCGTAGCTGTGGGACGCGTCACTACGGCTTTTCGTATTTGCCAAACACGACCTCACTGCTCTCTCATCAGTGAGTCAAATTTCGACCCATACAACATAGAGTTCGTTTTCCATTAAACAAAAGCATAGGTCTTATATCATTCCAAGCAAGTAACAATTTCTTAAAATTCTAAAAGATTACTCCCTCCGTCTCCAAATACTTGTCGTATTTTTCATTTAAACGCCCCTTAAGAAAGTATTTATAAGGTTAGTACTTTGACTATTTTGCCCTCTTGTTAATTTCCAAGGATCAATAAGTATTGAAAAGTACAAGGTAAACTATTTTTTTTTTTGGCATGTGAACGCACAAAATCAGCCCATTGACGTAATTAATATAAGGGTAAAATGAAAAAAAAAACTACTTAATTTTATCTTGGTTAAATAAAACGGCAAGCATTTTTATTAAGGACGACAACTATAAGTAGTTACTCCTTCGTCTCATATTATCTATCATGATTCTCTCGTACACGCCCTTTAAAAAAATTAATTAGAATGGAATTTTGAGTACTTTATCCTTATTTATGTCTTAATATTTAATCTTTTTTCATTGGTATTTGAACAAAGTTAGGTATTTATAGTTTTCAAGGATAATTATTATTAAGGATAAAAGTGGAAAAAGATAATTAATTTTGTCTTGAACTGTTAAAGTGACAAATAATTTGAGATAATTATTTTTGATAACCACGACTATTAATATGAGATGGAGGGAGAAATATATACAGCTTCTTATTATGGTAAGGATTCTCTTCTAACCTTAATATTCTAATTGCACTAAAAATTCTGATTGCACTTCTTATTGAATTTCGGATTGAACATTAAAGATTTATTTAAATCCCCATCATTTTTTAAAATTACTAAGACATATTTTTAATTAGTCAAGAACATTTGTAGTATTTTTTTGCATAGTTAACAAGAAAGAGGGAAGTTCAACTAGTGGACATCGGTGAGAATTGCGAACTCATTAACAACCACGATTCGAATATAAAATATTTTAGCACACCATAAAGATTCGACGGTCAACGGGACATTGCATTCCATATAAATTTATTATTACTCATAAAAATTGGTATGAAAATTTCTGTTAATATTTAACTATTTTTTGAAAACATTTGTTAATATATATAAAGTTTTTGTCGAAATTTCGGGTATAGCAAGATACTATTGTTCATGTGGTGCTAACTAGGGGTGGGCATAAAAGCCAGAAAATCGAATTCCGAACCCCAAGCGACGCCCCCAAGCCCAACTGGCCACCTGCCAAGCCCAGACCCCAGTACTCTTAGTCTTAGGTTAGGGCGTTAGTCCATTTAAATTTTTAGCAATAGAATTAGCAAATTAGGTTAGCTCTCATCTTCAGAGTTCAGTCTTCACCCACGCCAGCCAAACTTTCACTCTCTCATCTTCAATTCTTCAGTCAGGCAGTCATCGTCTCATAGAGTCACCATTTCCGTCTCCGATCTGGGCGTCTCGCGTTGCTGTGTTGTTGGTGATTCCGAGTTCCGACTCCTCTCTCCTCACTCCTCACTCAATCATTGGATTGGATTATTTCGAAGCTCAACGGTCCGGCCAGATTCATATGAATTTTCTATGATCTTTATTTTGTGATTGTTTGAGATTTCTTTTTATATTTTGTAAATCGGGTCTATATTTTTTAATTTTGAACTTTAATTTCTGTGTGGTCACTCTAAAGTTGTGTGTCTATAAATTTATGTGTTAAAGAAAAATTGAATTTGTAAGAATTTAGGTCACCATAATTTGGGTATTTTTGTGTGCCATGTTATCCTCTTAATGCATGGAAACAAGTAAGTGTGTGCTCCATCGACTGTCAAGTGTCGGATACTACTCTGTATTCTCAGTCCTATATAAAATCAGATTTATCAGTTGATACTGAGAAGAAAATCCACTGTTTCTGTGTTTTTTTGTGAACACTGTCCGTTTGACTTCATTTTTTTTCTTGCTTAATTGCTAAATTGTCAATACTGTCTTTATCTTCTTGCTTAAGTTTTCTGCACTCTATTAAGTTATAGTAGATTGGTATTTGTTAAGTTATACTAGATTGCTCTCCGTTAAGTTATACTAGTTTGTTCTATTGTTGTCTAAGTTGTGAAGGGGAGCCAAGTTTAAAATGTTGTTAGTGTATGCAATGGAAGTCAAAGTGACATGTAATATATATTTAGGATTTTACTCAAGATTTTAGGATCACACAATCTTATACTATCTCTATTTGTATAGATGGCAGATGAAAGTTTAGACAGTGTTGCCGGTTCAAGTGAAAGCTTACCTATTACTCAAGATAGCAACAACAACACCATTGATACTTAAGATTCTAAGAAAAGAAAAGTCATGCAACCTAGATCCAAGGCTTGGAATCATTTTGATAAAGTTGAGGTAAATAGAGTTTGTAAAGCAAAGTGTAGACATTGTAACCAAGCTTTAGCTTTTTACTCATCTAAGAATGGAACAAGCGGATTGAACTCTCATTTGACTAGATGCAAAGAATACCCACCTAACATTTATAAAGATAAAAGCCAAACAAAGATAAATTTTCAATCTTGCCAAAGTGATGAAGGATCACTTTGGAAATTTGATCAAGAAGTGGTTAGGAGGGCCTTAATTGAGATGATAGTTATTGATGAACTAACATTTAGCTTTGTAGAAAATGAACGCTTTATTAAGTTTATGAGAAAAACTCAACCACAATTTCTTCTTCCTTCCCGTAGAACAATAACAAGGGATTGTTATGAAGTTTACGGCGAATTGAAGCAAAATCTAAGAAAGTCTTTTAGAGAAACACAACCAAAAATTTGCCTCACAACAGACACATGGACTTTATTACAAAGAATAAATTATATGTGTTTGACAACTCACTTCATTGATAGGGACTGGAAGTTGCATAAAAGAATACTAAATTTTTTCCTTCTCACTAGTCATAAGGATGAAGAGATGGCTAAAGCTATTTCAAATTGTTTGATTGAATGGAAATTAGACAAGGTATTCACTATTACTGTGGACAATGCTTCTTCAAATGATGTCACAATAAAAGAATTGTCTAAAAAGTTAGATATGTGGAAAACTAATATGATGGGTGGTAAACATCTTCATGTGAGGTGCATGGCTCATATATTAAATCTAATTGTGCAAGATAGTTTGAAAGAAATTGATGCTTTTGTCTCACGTGTTAGAGATATTGTGAGGTATGTGAGAGTTTCGCCTGCAAGGACCTTAAAGCTTAAACAGTATTGTGCACATGTAAAGGTAGAATGTACCAAAATATTGTGTTTGGATGTTCCTACTAGGTGGAATTCCACCTATTGATATTGGATACAGCACAAAACTTTGAAAAGGCCTTTGACAAGTTTCATCTTTTTTATGATGGATTTTCTGCTTTTCAATGTTCTAGTGAAGATGGTAGTAGTGCAGGTCCTCTTGAATCTGATGATTGGGTGAATGTGAGGAATGTGATACAGTTTCTTGCAAGATTTCACGAGCTCACCAAAAAAGTTTCAGGTTCACGTTATGTTACTTGTAATGCTCATTTTGAGGATGTATCTGGACTTTATTGTCATTTGAAAATGTGTTTACTTAGTGAGGATGAGAATTTGAGAAAAATGGCTGATCGGATGCAAGAAAAGTTCAAGAAATATTGGGGTGAGCCTGAAAAAATGAATAAAATAATTTTTATTGCTTCCGTCTTGGATCCACGTAATAAATTTGAATATGTAGAGGGATCACTTGAAGAACTTTTTGGGGAGGAAAAGGGGAAGAAAATAAATGTTGAGGTGTATGCTTATATGAATTTTTTGTTTGAATAGTATCTAAAAATGTATTCAACTAGATCTTGTCCTCAATCTCCATCTAGTTCTACTTCATCTAATAACACATCTAATATATCTTGTGGGAGTGTTATAACTGCATCATTAATAAGAACGAAGCTTCACTTGAAGAAACAAAAGGAAGACAATGGAAGTGGGGGTGCTAAATCCGAGTTGGATAAATACATTAGTGAAGAACAAGAGCCTTTTAGTGAACAATTTGATATCTTAAGTTGGTGGAAAACACATGCTCCTAGATTTTCTATTCTTTCGGAGTTGGCTCGTGATGTGTTGGCTCGTGATGTGTTGGCCATTCCAATTTCTAGTGTGGCGTCAGAATGCGCATTTAGCACCGGTGGCCGTATTCTTGATTCATTTAGGAGTTCATTAATTCCTAAATATGTGCAAGCTCTTATTTGTGTTCAAGATTGGCTTAAAGAAGAGAAGAATCATATTAGTGTTGAAGAAGACTTGAAGTATCTTGAGGAATTCGAGCTTGATAAGCTTTAATATTTTGTTAGTATTTTAGTTCAAAAAAATATATCATAATTGTTTATTTGTCATTGTCATTGACATATTTGATCGAATTATCTTTAGATATGGACAATAATGGAAACACTACTAGCATTGTTTGATGTATAGTTGCAACTAGCAACTTGAGTGGTAAGTTTAATACACTATTTGTTTGGTGATATACTTTTGTAGTTTTGTTTTATTATCATCAAAAAATAATATTCTAACTTATGATTTATATATTGTTTAGGTTCAAGTGCAATCATATCTCGTGCTCAGTTGGCCATTTTCAGAGAAAAGATTTGCAGCCATTTTCAGAGAAAAGATTTGCAGTGTTTTTTTAATGTTTTGCTCCATTTTAGTGCTCCAAATTAGCAATTTAGCATATTGTTAAGTGGACTGTAATTTGGGCTGTAACTGGTATTTGTAACAGGATAGTTGGACTGTAATTTGTAACCGAACAGTTGGTATTTTTGCTGGCATACTAATATTTTTGATGTTAAGCTTCCTTAGAGCATACTGTAAGTGTAAGGAAGCTTGATATTGTGTTTTGAGTACAGGGTTATATCTGAGGAATACAATTGGTATTCTGTTGCATTTTGTAGGTTCATGTTAGGCGTGGACTTCCTTAGAGCTATATGTAATGTTTATGTTATTGTGATTTCAGTACATGATTATTCTGCTTCCTTGGAGCTATATGTAATGTTCAACCTGTCTGAAGCTATTTAATTAGCTAAAGCACTATTTTGTTGACCGTTTGTTATCATCAAAGCATACCAAACACAATATTGGTCCAAAAATCAATATTGCAGTTCGTTGCTAGAAAATCAAGGCATTTGACCATTTGTTGCTAGAAATTCACGTAAGTATTGGTCTTGTACGAGTAAGTATTTGGTTGCAGTTTCTCAACATGTCAGTGTCCGAGTTAAAAATTCCAGCACCGTATTTTTACTTTTGTAGTTCGTTGTTCTTTATCACCACCGAATATTAAACCGATATCGTACCGAAATCATATCGAACCGAAATAAGAAATACCGAACCGTACCGAATATTTAGGTACGGTATTTGGTATACACAATTGAGAAACCGAATACGAAATCAAAATTCTTAAATACCGAACCGAAGTACCGAATACTCACCCTTAGTGCTAACGATATAGGGGCTTGTATTACCAAAAAAAGAAGAAAAAAAAAGAAAAAGATATAGGGGCTTGAAATAAGTCTCATGGCCATTGAATTGACCGACAATATTAATGAGGAGCCAAGGTAAAACTTATTATTTATAGTTACTCTATTTAATAACGTTGATTGATTGTGATCTAGAATAACGACAAGTAATTTGTTACAGTACATAAAATCACACTAATAATACAAAACTTATCATACTGTTGATACGATTACTTAAATCCCTTCTGAGTGGCTCCTATTCAAGCTAAATTTTCTTTCATACTAATTTCACCAAAAACCTGAAAAAATAAGCAGCATTATGAAATCAAATAACCTTAACTATAAAAGAATGATCATAAATCATAAAATTGTATGAATGAAGAATAAATAAATAATCATACTTTTTTCTCATCGATCGAGAGGTCATTCATTCATAACAGAAAAAGCGTTCACTCACTCTTAAATGTATAATTGTAAGATAAGATTTTTTTTTCATTCTTAAAAGCCTTCTTTCATAAATAATTACTAGTATTCCTCTCGCTAACTATTTTAAGTAAGAGGGGGAGGACTTGATGAGACTGCTATTAGACCTCCAACTCCGAGACTCTACAATTATTACGAGCGAATAATCCTTTCCCTTTTAACTTCTTTAATTTGACTATCATTTTCACTCTCTTTTTCTCCTTGTGTTCTTAGCAACATCAAAAAGCTTCACGAAAGATATTCAAACTTTGTATAAGTAAATAACTTTTTTTTATGGATAAATGGATGCACCGAAAATTTTAACATAAAGTATGCAATATTTAGCTAAACAATAAAGACAACTTTAAACGCTAGAAACCAGTTTAGATAAGAGATCTTAAAGACACTTTGATGAGTTAATAGATGTTTGTCATTTTTGACGCTTTATTACTTGAAGATCTTTCTATGGTCATGGGGCTTTCTGTTTTCAAATAAACCCCAATACTCTCGACCAGGGGCGGATTTAGGGGCGAAAGGGGTTCATCCGAATCCACTTCGTCGAAAAATTACACTATATATATAAAGTAAAATCTATTTTTTGCCTTTATATATTAAGTTTTGAACCCTCTTAACACATACGCCGTTGCTCCCAATGTCAAGGCAACTCTCGCTACCATGAAAACCACCAAACGAATGACGATTTCCTTTCGATAAGTCGAAGTTAATATCATTGCCATCAGTTGAAAGGCTCCCAAATGGTCCATGGGAACTCTTGTTTGTTCCAAATTTTATAGATGTCATGAACATTAATGGACCTTGTGCCCCTGAACAACTTAGACCATGTGTCACTGAACAACTTATCGAAGTAAGATATTCTGATGGATAATCAAAACCAACGGTGGCAAAATGATTAAAAGAACAGTTATTCACTCATATTGTTCATTAAAAAATGGGTTAGATAATTAATCATTTAAAAACGGGTTGAATATAGATAAAGAACCATATTATTCACTTAGTAAATGGTTAACCAAATGGATAATCAATGGATAGCTAATGCGTTTGTAAAGCCTCAAATTAGAGTTCCTCAAGTTTGGAAGACAAAGAATTCTCTCATAAGTGATCATATTTAAGAAGTTATGGATAATATGGACATCCATATTATCCGCCGGATAAATCCGTTTTTATCCGTCTTAAATACGAGTCGAGTCGGATAAAAATTACCCACCCGCTCATATCCGACCCGACCGTTTGCCACCTCTAGTATGGTAGTTTCTTTTTTCATCATCAAGATCACCATGTCTGTCTGATAAAACTAATGTGCCATTCTGATAGTACATGAACTGAAGTGAATAAACTGAGTGGTTGCCGTATGTAATACGAAAACCGGCAACTTGGTCTCGTGCCTTTTCACTCCAAACTGTTGAAACTTTGCGTGCACCATATCCTCCAACTGGACCAACTTTAATCATACTCATATTCTCTCTTATGAAAATCACACACATTTGGACAGCAGAAGAGATCAAGGTTTTCTTGTGTGCGTAAGTATGTTACGTTCTATGAAATATTGTTTTCTGACGTTGGAAAACCCTCAATATATAGAGTTTGTTTTCCCTTGGTCAAATCCTTAAAAAAAAAGGAAATAGGTCTTATATTTCTTTCCAAACAAGTAATCAATCGTTATTTCTCACAGTTCAAATATAATTAGTAATAAAGGTTTCCTATCATATTATTTTCTAACCTGAAATATTCTTACGAGGATAAATTAGGAATTATTCAACTAAAATTTTTTAATAGTTCTCCTTATTAAATTACTGAAATTTAATTAATCTTCATGTGTGTATATTTACCTCCATGGTTTACACGTTAAAAACTTAACCCAAATGTTTAAGTATTTTACTTGGGAAAGTAAAACGTATTTTGTGCCAACTGATTAATAAGCTTTGAAAATCTGTTCAAAATTTGACCATTTTATACGTGGTAGTATCCTGTGCACATTTGTAATTTTTTGCATAGTTAACGAGAAAGAGGGAAGTATTCTAGTGCACGTAAATGTCATTACGAAAAAGTGCATGCAGTTTCAAATGCTAAACACCAATTTGGTTAAGATCTTGAAAACAATTTTTATCCATCCAATTAACATGAAGATGATGAAATTTAGCAATAAAAATTTGAAGGTGGTTTACCTCGCTGATCGTAGAGGACGGGGCTAAAGCATCTAAATATTTTTTCATAAATAACTCAAGAAGTAATCCTTATATAAAAACAAACACCAATCTCTTGCATAAAGTAAAAACTCAAACCAAACAAGAATATATCTAGAAAAATAATATGCATTATGTCTTTGGAAATTAATTAGTAAAAGATCAATCGATGAGAATCAACAACAACAAATTCAGTTAAATCTCACAAGTGAGGTTTGGGAAGAATAGTGTGTGCGCACTGTTTCCAGTAGACCCTCGGTTCAAGAACAGAATCGATCGATGAAAATATCTTGAGTTAATCTTATTCATCTTCTTTTTCCTTTTTAACATTTACCGGAGAATCTTTCAAATTAATCAGTTGGGAGGATGGTATGGCCTTCACATAGATCCCAATACTTTCAATACCATCAGAATTCTTACCACCATGAAAACCACCAAAAAAACGATGATTTCCTACCTGAAAGTTGAAGTCAATTTAATATTATTGCCATCAATTAACAGAGTCCCAAATGGTCCATAAGAACCTTTGTTGGTGTCAAATTTTATTGATCTTAAAAGTGTAAATTTGTTGTTCAACCGCTCGAACGAACCACTTATCGAAGTAAGAAATTCTGATGGATAATTCAAGATAACTGCAGAGTAGATATCACATTGAGGAGTACCATATTTATCTGATATACCTAAGTTTCCATTCTAATAATTCAAGAACTGAAGTGAAAAAACTGTCTTCGCTATAGTAAACAAGAATCCCGGCTAATTCTCCTCCCTCTTCATCCCACATGGATCCACCACGTCCTCCCACGGAGCCAACTTTGATCATACCCGTATTCTTCTCCTTTTTTTCTTTTTCTGAATGAATAATTTTGGAAAATCTAGTTATATAGTGTATATATAGAAAAGTTTCAACTCCTGATTAAGAAGTTTTTGAGTCGAATTAATTAGGATTTGGAGCCTTCTCATTCTCACACATTGTGACGTTTGTTCTTCTATCTCGAAATAGGAGTAGTCCGACGCTTAGTCTTCAGGGGTCCCAAATTTTGTACTGTACGAACGCAATGCCAGGAGTGCGATCGCACTATTTCACCAAGGTCCTACTATGCGAACGCAGGCCATACAGTGCAAACGCACTGAGTTAAATTTTAGCCTAGGGGAGGGAAATCCAATACCCTGTGCGATCGCACCCCTCCCCATGCAAACACACTGCACTATTTTTCCTTACCCTATGCGATCGTATTTAATTACCCGTGATCGGACAGTTGCCCAGCCCAACTAATATAAATACCTGTTAAAAACGGGCATAACCCTTTCTTCTCCAATTTTTCGAGGTTCCAGCCCTAAAAACGAGTTTTCTTCAACAATCTTCATCCTCGATTCATAGATAATCAATTCCAAACCTTGTTCTTTCAATTCCTTACTATTTTGCATCACTTTCAATGCAAAAACAAAGAATTTTCATGGTAAAAATCTAGGATTTGGGTAGAATTAGGGAGTTTTGTAAAAATTAAATTTTTATATCAAATTAAGGTCGGATTTCAAAACTAATAGCATATTTGGGTTCGTGGGCGAATGGGTAAACATAATTTGGTCTGAACCCCGAGTTTAGACCAAGCGGGCCCGGGGTCGGGTTTTTACTTTTTTTGAGAAAACTTAGAAAAAATTATATTTTTCAATAAAGCTAGTTCCTTTAGCATTAGTTAATGATATTAAGTTAATTTTGATTAGATTCGAGCAAAATAGAGGTGAATTCAAAAGGAAAAATAATAATTGAGCAGTGAGTGGCCTGCGGAGTTGAGGTAAAGTGTTTGGTCTAACTTTGGCTTGAGGGAATAGGACTCCCCACTTGTTTGTTATGTGAAACGCATAAGCGTGGTGTATAGGTGTGGTGACGAGTATCTATGCACCACTCAAATTGTCTGTTAAACATGACCCCCTTCCCGTTCTCCACTTATTTGATCATTATCTTAATTGTTATATGTTCGTTATTGCTTCTATGACTATTTGGCCTTGTTGATCTGTTGTTAGATATTGTTGTGATTCTTTTGAAAGAGTATTGGTTGTTTGAGCCAGTTTTCTTGTGATATGTATAACGGTTAAGAGATTTGACATTATTTTTACGAATTATACATATATATATATATATATATATATATATATATATATATATATATATATATATATATATATATATATATACGTTCCTAGTGGTTTCGTTTTGATAATATTGAGGAAGTTGTGAGAAATGCAGTCTAACTGTTTCGTAATTGTTGAGGTTCACGTGGTTATTGAGTTTCATTGAGTTATTTTCAATTGTTGTTGTAAGTGTGTTAAAAATGTTGGCTGTTCTCTTGAGTTTATCATAGTATATAAAGACTGAGATGGATTGATAGCGTTACGGTGTTTACTTATATTCTGGTTGATTTTATTGTAAAATGATATTGGTTAAAACTTACGAGCTATATGATTTTCTGTTTGAAATTGTAGAAATAACAGTATTGTGAAAGGCTTGGCCTGAATTGTGAAATTCTTCATGAATAAATTGATATGATATGTCTGGTGGGAGCGGATTGCACGCCGCAACAAGAGCAATAAGGGTGATATATTTAGGGAGGAGCAGTAAAGAAGGACAGGTGGGAGCGGGTTGCACGCCGCAGCAAGGAGATAAGGGAGGACATTTATATTTTTACTGATTTTCAAAGAAAATACAGATTTGAAAAGCTAAATATTTATTTTTACTGTTTTGTTTATTTGAAAAACAAAGATTTGAAACTTTCTATTTTATATTACTATTTTCATGTTTTGGCACTATTTTTATTCAAAGATAAAATTTGAAAACTTGGAAATTGTTGAGGATTGGTTATAGCTGACGCCTGAAAGAGGCGGTTGTGTTACTTTATTATTGTTGCAATATTTGAATTGATGTGTTTAGATTTCCTCCTGTTTTATAATTATTGTCTCCGATATATTTTTCTTGTTCGTGTAGAATTATTTTGTTTGTGTTATCGTATATATATATTAATATCACAGGTTTATTGTTAAAGCCCCGCCTTAGCCTCGTCACTACTTCGCCGAGGTTAGGCTCGACACTTACTCAGTACATGGGGTCGGTTGTACTGATACTACATTATGTGTTCTTTTGCACAGATCTAGGTACTAGTCAGTAGTAGAGGATTCCAAGACGACCACCCGATTCATTTGGAGACACGAGGTACATCTACCGGCGTTCGTAGCTTCCGAGAGTCTTCTCCCATTTCTACATACACTGTTTTATATTATTCAGAACAATCGCACTATTTCTTTCAGCCATTATTTGTAGTATTCTTTAGTAGTTCGTGGATTGTGACACCAGACCCTGGGGTAGTCTTAAAGTTGTTTACATAATTAGTTCGTGATCCGTTTTATTTAAATGGTCATTGTTATCATTTTATTTTATTTCTGTTGGGAATTGTTTTAATTAGGCGCAATTGAAATTTATTTATTTATGCTCAAGTAATTAATCAAGAAAATTAGTTAATCGACTTCTAATACTGGCTTGCCTAGCAAGTATGGTGTTAGACGCCATCACTATCCCTGAGATTGGGAATTTGAGTCGTGACAAGTTATATTTTGGAAAATCTAGTTATATAGTGTATATATAGAAGAGTTTCAACTCCTGATTAAGAAGTTTTTGAGTCGAATTAATTAGGATTTGGAGCCTTTTCATTGTCACAAATTGTGACATTTGTTCTTCTATCTCGAAATAGTAGTCCGACGTTTAGTTTATATTTCAATTTAATTTCGGAAGTTCAATGAGTATCAGTTTTCATGCATTATATTATTTTCATCTTTTGATTAATTTATATCATTATATGTACCCCCAAGACTGCAGGAGGAAGCATCTAAAAAATATTAAAAGCTTATTTTAAAGATTTTCTTCAACAAAAAGAATATCTGAGTGAATGAGTTGGCTCTGAGCTTATCTAGTCTGGTTGTCGAGGGAAATTAAAAAATAACCAGATTTATAAGTGGTCATTTAAAAATAGCCACAGTTTCAAAAGTAATCGAAATTTAGCCACTTTTCATGTAAAGATAAATCTGAACGAAAATATTGATTAAAATCCAGAAAATACTCCAGCATAATATACTGGAATTTCGGTATAATATATTGGACATGCAGCATAATATATTGGAGTTCTAATATAACATACCGGTCCAGTATAATATGCTGGAAGTTCATACACAGGTGCACCGATCTCCAATATGTTATGCTGGACCGGTCCCTGCTGCAGCAAAATAATGGTTATTTTTCAATGACTTTGTCAACATTGGCTATTTTTGAATGACCAGTCCGAAAACTGGCTAGCCTGTGCTATTTTTACCTGGTTGTCTACTTATACAGGGGCAAAGCTAGGTGGGGTGTTGGGGATTTATCCGAACACCTTCGCTGTGTGTATGAGGTTAATTATTTTTTTCATGTATATATTGTTGGACTTTAAAACCATTGGGCTTTAAAGATAAGGAGTGTGAATTGGAAAATGGTGAGAAATAAAATGGAGGAAAATGAAAATTTGAATCAAGTGAGTTTTGTCATGAACTTTATACCACATTGGTGAAAGACAACTACACTTGTGTGTATAAATATAGAATCACTTCTTAGAGCTCTTAAAAGGAGTTGAAGAGAATGAACCATCGCGCCGTCGTCGTCGCTCGGGTTCGGCTTTGGATTTGGATTTGTGAATTTGGATTTGGAAAATGATCGATCGATAAGATTATTTTTGGACAAAAGTTATTTAATTAATTATTTAAGAATTAATTAAATGCCAGTCAGTTCATTAACGGAATTAACTTAAACGTATAATCCAAACGCTGCCTTTCCCTTCTGAACAGACACCTCTTCCTGAACAGACATCACACTGCCTATAAATTCCGAGGCATGGCTTCCTTTTCACTCACTGAAAATCCAGAATTTTCTTCTGAAAAAATATTGCATTCTACTTCGCAGTCTCTCTCTCAAATTCGTAAGTGTGCTTTTGCTCCGTTCTTTGAGTTCGTTGTTACCCTGCAATTTGTATTGCCACTATTGCAGGAAGGTTTATTCCGTTTCATCCTGGGAGGATTTAATCCATTACTTTGGCAACTTGTGAGGAGGTTAAAATTCCTTAAGGACGCACAAGGAAATTGTGGACTCGGAATATTTCATATCATTTACAAATTTTCTGTTTCTTCTAACAGTTTATTTTAACACAGTATCGACAACAAGCTTAAGGAATTA
>MDKJ01050410.1:0-11336 GCA_005239525.1 Nicotiana knightiana | reverse complement strand
GAATCCAACGCTCGTCTAGTTGATGGAAACAAGTATGCGACAGTCGTAGACGACGTGTTTGATAAAAATCCTCACAGTCATGAAACTGCTACGCATTCTCTAGTTTCAAAGGATGAAGTACAATTAGTTCCTCTGGTTGGACAGGATTATTTTGTGCCTAAAGAGATTGAACAACTTGAGATTTTGTCTCAAGATTCTAAGGAACTTTTAGATGCCATGGAGATCAACTCTGATTCAGACGATGAAAAATCAGATGAAGACCAGCGAGGCTACTCTAAGGTGGAGGAAAATTCAGGCAACATTGCAGATCAGGCGTTTGCTAAAAATTCTCAACGAAATAGCGGAGAACAACTCATTCAATTTGCACCTCTAATTATGGACCCACTAGATAGCTTGGCCCCAGGTGATAAGTTTCCTTGTGGTCACATACTCGTTGTGCTTGTTCATGTCAATCTGAACAATGGCCATATGCATGATACTTATTATTGTTGTCATATGAGGGCTTGCGCTTATGAATCAACTATAGGGATTATCCTATTTTGTGGTTGTATGGATGATTGGTTCGACACATGGAAAAATTTTAAGGCTGAATCTGAAGATTTATATAAAAATGAGAAGTCTTCAAAGACAAAGGTCATCACCTCTAACATGGAGAATTTGGAAGATGGACAGTCTGAAGGAAGTTTTCTATTGTTTGGCTTTCACTGTAAACCAACCTTGAAGGAAGACATTAAAAATATATTGTGGCTCCACCATGATTTCAAAATCTATTTAGACTATTGGTGTGATACTAGGCAGAAGCGCAATCTTCCTAGCTTCTTGCTGTGCAAATCGAGAGAGCATGCTAGGGAGGATAAAATACAGGGGATGCTCCAGACATTTTCTAGAATTTACTCCAAGCGTTCACCACATATTCGGCGATAAAGATACTCGACTCTTGTTTTCTCTGTTTGGTTTGGTTCATGAAAAATTATTCGATAATGGCAGGTATTTAAGGTTTCTTCAAGTCGAGTTGATATGAGAGTTGAACACAGTGGTAATAATATAAAATCTTGTGCAAGGTACAAGCTACTGGGAGAGTCTACAGCAAATTCATTCATATGTTCTTTTGATGATTCTACCACTCAAATTAAGGAGCAATACATACTTGATCAGCTGAGGTCTTTTTTGAGGGGAATGGCTCTTGAGCTAAGTGCGTTATACCATGATTTAACTTTTACAATAGTGATATGGATTAATGAAATTATTACCATCAGAGACGAACATCTGAATATTTTTTTTGCAATCACAAAGAAGCCTTCATTATGGATTAATTCTACATTCTTTATTCCATGTGACCTGGTCATGTTTCACGAAAATGGTTGCTATAACCAGTTACATTCTAGACAATATAAAATGCTTTACCTTCAAGTTGGACTTGGGCTTGATCAATGCGTAGGTGAGATACCTTGTTTGATTTCAGCTTACAATCAAGATCGACTTCTACATAGAGGTAAATTTGATCCCGTATATGAATTTGGTCAAGCTTGATTTCTATCAGCTTTGCTCCACTTTTCACCTGATGAATCCATATTAGACTTTCCATTTGACCCTGGTTCTAGTTTGTTTACCACATTTTATGGTGCTATAAGAAATTTTGCATTCTGGATTGCCTCTGGCACGAGTTCTGACAAGTGCATGCCCTCAAATGTATGGAATCTTCTTCAATTACCAGTATGCGACATCACAGTTTGGACGGTTGTCATATTTGATTCTATTTTGGATGGTGATTTCTCTTTTACTACTGAATTTATTGCTGACACGAGACAAAAGAAGGGATGCATACTTATATGTTTGGATGTAAATTCTCCATTTGGAATCTTAACCAATGTTTTACAATTTGCAAGCCGGCAGTTGTTCGACACAGAGAATGCACATGAGGATGCACTACTCAAGACCGTAGATACACTTGCTGAAACTTCAGTACGTTACACTACAACAATATGTGTTGTTTCTGTCATTCCTTTGGCGGTGACTTATGGAGAGCTTGCTCCCATCTTTTTTGAGCTTGAAAACTCAATCCCGAACAACAACCTTGATCAAGTTGCTAGGATAGGGATCATGGAGTTTAGGGAGGCACTTGGTGCTGGTTCCGATGCTGAACAATGTGTTACGGGATCTCACGATGGGGGTTCATTCACGGTTATGAGGGATAGATTTGGTGACAACCTTGGCAGGGGCACAAAAATTGCAGTAATTAATCCAACGGTTGAACACCAGGAAGGTGTAGCTAATTTTCTTGACATTTTTTCCAATTATGATGCATATATGGTGACACATTTGCATATGCAGGAAGGCACCAATTGCATTTTCTTACAAAAATACCAAAGGGTGTTGGACTTAGCGGCAACAGCGATGAAAGCCACATCTTTCATTAGTGAAGTAGACTTTACGGTACACTTTACAAGGGAGTACTTCGCAACTATTTTGGCAATGAACTGCCACATCTTTTATAATGACATGGATTCTGTAAAAACAAATTGGTCGAAGCAATTTCATTGTCAGTATGCTCCTATACTTGACACGTACTCTTATTTGGTACGAGTTGAGCAAGATTTATTTTAACTTCGGGAATTCCGTTGATGAGCAAAACCTACTTGATGGTGTTCATGTACTTGACTTGAACCTTGAGGACAAGGTTCTTTTTTAGGGCGAGAGTATTGTTGTGAACCAAGCTTACTCCATAAGGGCCTATGGGCTAGAAGTGGTGAATGAGGTTAAGTCAATTGGGGTTATTGGACTGAATAAAATGTTGGAGAGTTTTATTTAGGATCTAGGCCCATTTAGCAAATGGTTAAAAGGGTACTAGGGGTTAGTAAGAAAGATTATGTGTATTGTGATGAAAAATATCTATTCCCCTCAACCCCTTTCTCAGGGTCTAAACTTCTCATCTCCTTTCTTCTAATTGTGCCTCTTCTCCTACAACTATCTCAATTTCTGTAATTCCTTCATTAACCTGCA
Source organism: Nicotiana knightiana (assembly GCA_005239525.1). Taxonomy (NCBI): domain Eukaryota; kingdom Viridiplantae; phylum Streptophyta; class Magnoliopsida; order Solanales; family Solanaceae; genus Nicotiana; species Nicotiana knightiana. The sequence goes on along the minus strand of MDKJ01050410.1, from coordinate 8,336 downwards.
ATTTGAGTGTTAGTTCGGCTACCAGTAATTGTAATAGAGTGTTAGTTCTTATCAATATACATTTGGTTGTAGTATACGTTTCATATACAACAGTAGTTTATGAGCATTTTCCCAAGAAAAAATATATGAGTAAATATTTATCAAGGGAATGTCTGACTGGTTGAGGTGTAGGAACAAAAAATTGGGATTCTAAATTCTAATTTCCGTGAATATTTGGTGCGAGTCTATCTTCTATAATCTTGAGACAGATTTACCCAAAACTTATATTTCTGGACGGTAATATGCCACTCGGTGTAACAGTGTGTCAAATAGGTTAGTCGAGATGATACAAAACTGGTCTGAACGCCACTTAAATTAGTTTGGTTCAATATGTCGTGCGGCCATAATATTCAAAACTCACGGGCGAGCTCTATTTACAACACGAGACCAACAGGGTCTCTCCCGATTCATCGTCCAAAAAACTTTCACAACTTTTGTGTCGTCGGTACCAATTATTTCTTTAGACATTATCGAATTACGGCTTTCTGTGACACAACTGTACCAACTAGGATTTGAACAGAAGAAGTATTCTGTTCATTTACTGAAAAAAAGTTTGTAAATAAGGTTGATCTTCAACATCGTAAAACCATGGGACATTGGAGGCGAGCCTCCTGACTTTCAATCAAATAAAGCTTTGAAGGATACAAGTCTCAGTTTGTAGTTTGATAATAAAAATTAAAATGTGTGTGTCTAAAGAATACATTAAAGGTTTATTGTATGGTAAACATCTCCCCCTGAGTCAAATCGAGTCACTGGATATTCCAATCCATTTTAAAACTGAGATATCTACCATTAGTATCAGAATCCAGCAAGAGTCTTCTTTTGCATCTTTGTTAAGGGAGGGGATAGAAGCGCGGAACACATATGTACTTTTAACTTGGTCGTTGAAGCAATGAAGTTTCGCCTCCACAGTCCCAGAACGACAAGCAAACTCTTCTCTGCAATAGTAACTACAGTTTTATCTGCTTCTTGGTAAACCAACCAGCCATTTAGGAAACATTTCTCTGCAACACTAGCCTCAGATTTACCTGTTTCTTGAATAACCAGTCCGCCATTTTACATAGTGTCGTCCCAGAGCAAATACGGATCTTCATGAACCATTGCCAAAGCGAACTCCATTTGCAAAGGTTTTGTCACCTGAAATATTACCACTTCCAAAATCAAATGAGAATAGTACAAATGTTTAACACCTGCAGTCGTCATAAAATTTCCCAATAATAAAACTACAACAAACAAGTTGACAAACATAAAACCACTTATAGGAATCTAAACTCCGGTTGGGCATTGGCAATCTCAGATCTATGGTTTTATGAAATTTAATGTAGAGAAGCAGATGCGATCCAGTGAGACGCTCCATTATAGAAAAGGACTTTACCTGGAAGCACTTAATAAGATAGGATTCCATCATCGACTGTCTAGCAGATAAGAGAGGCTCATAGATTAGAGGAATCCCAGCTGGCATAAACAGCTCCAATTAGTTTCTCATGCAGCTTAATGCCAGAGCAAACAACTATTCCCCTATCAAGACCTTCCAAGTATATCCCTCTAGAAAAATCAAGTGAACGCCCTCCCGCGTCAGTTACCACTCCGCCAGCCTCTTGTACAAGGAGAACACCAGCTGCGTGGTCCCAAATCTTCTCTTTGTAACCAGCTCTTGCAAATTTCATGAAAATTTCAGCATCTCCCTGTGCTATGGCTGCATATTTTACCATGCTATAAACACGGAGGGGCTTATTTCTGCCAGTTAAGACTAAAATGTTAGAAAACACTATTTGCACAAAGCTTAAATAACATATCAACATGTATTTATTTGTCTTCTTGAATAACATAATAGCATAATTTCTTGTAAACAAGTGTAATGTGGTGACCCAAAAACACATCGGGAACTAGTCTACATTTTCAAGAAGGAAGGAACTTCATAGTGCAGTTAATGAAAGACCTAGTCAACCTACAAATTAACTTTTGGAAACTAAGTAAATTCTTGGAGACTAGCTCTAAACAGGCAATAGTCTACAGGAGACAGATTGTCAACAAACCTAAGCCCAACAGAGCAAGCAAGTCCAGCGGTGAAGCTGTGATTTGAATTGGCTCTCTCGACTGGCTCACAAAAAGTTGCCAATGCGGCATCATCAATTGAAGAGACATGAATTTGTTTTGCAAAATTTGGCCACTCAAATTTCCTATCGCCATAAACCAGTGGCTGCACCCAAGCTTCACCAGTACCTTTCCTTGTGTACATCACACATCCTACTTCCAACACGTCAGATGAGTGCATTGAAATATCTGATGCGATATGATTTTGCTTCTGGTTATTAAGCCGGTCCCTCTTCACATAGTAATTAGGACAACCTAGCACTCCCATTACAACTTCTCCATTATCAATCAATGCCAGTGCCACAGCATATTGACCTCCACGCACAAACCCCAATGTTCCATCAACCGGGTCAAGAACCCAATGCCTACCAAGAGGACCGCCACTTGAACTGCAGCGACTAATAGCCCCAAGAACTTCTGAAGGCCCCAGGGCTTCATCAGGACTTTTTAGGCCATATTTGGAAGCTTCTGCTAAGCATTCGTTGACCGTGTTAATAACTTTACCTAACAGACCTGCTGAGTCAGACTTGGATAGAGTTTGCACGTCTTCTTCAGCGATTATGGAGACATTTTTGCTGCCAAAAGCATCTGAAAGGATCCAGCTTACAGTTGCTTGCACACTCCAATCTATCCGTGCAAACAAATCGAGGAAAACACTTAGCAGACATGGAGGCAATCTATGGACATTCTATAAAAAGTGAACATTTGAAAATATTAATGATTAAGAGAACTTCCATGCTGAATATGTTAAGGAGCAGAAACAAACAATCCAGACAAATATGCCCGTTATAGGTGCCAGGTTTCTATTAAACACTATCAGAATCCAGTAACAACTCTAGAAAGTCTGAGCAAACAATCTAGAGATGCTGTTTCGCTCTCCTACAAAGTCATAATCGAGAGACATCAGACAGGAAAATCATCCAAAATTAAATTGTTAAGCAGCCAAAATAAAAACTAAAGCATCTGAATTTCTTCTATTCATTGAAAGAAAAAGAAAAAAGCTACTCCGTTTCATTTCATTTGTCTTAGTTTGACTAGGCACAAAGGTTAAGATTGTAAAAAAAACTTTTGAATCTCGTGATCTTAAACTTAACTGTGTGTTAACACCAAAAATACACTTTTGAATCTTGTGATCTTAGACATGCAATGTCATTCCTAAACATGCAATATCACTGAACTTAAAGTGCTTTTTTAAGCATAAAGATCAGTTATAACGTATTAAGAGCAGAAGACAACAGACTGAAGCTTTTGTCGAGTGAAGTTTTTGTGTCCGGTAGAATCCCAATTGCATGGTCTAGCGGTCAATGAAGTAAAATGAAACCACGAGAGACAAGGTTCTTATCCCACTAGAGGCAAAAAAGTCTAAGTGATTCTTTTTCATCTGCCTAAGTTCTCATAGGTACACTTACTCACTATTTGTGCTGGTGAGAGGTAATGATTACCTGGTGAACTATAGGGGTGTGCGCAAGCTCCCCCAAAACCACCTTTATATAATAATTAAAAAGACAACAGAGAATCAAAGCTTCTTCTGTTAGACCCCTAAACCAACATGTTGAAACTGACCAATAGTTCCCATGTCGAACTAACAATACTGTCAATTATATGACCATCCAAGCATTTTCAATTGCCACGTGAAACCCACTTGAAACACACATCTCTGTAGTTAATGAAAAAAGAATAGGCAATATTTTATATTATCTAAGGATATAACTTCAACCAATCTGAGGTCCGTTTCCACTTTCCAACTATTCTAAAGCATGTATTTGCCTCTGAAAAAGAAGTCTCTTCTTCAACAAATTAAGAACATCGTCACCAGACGACAACAACAACAACAACAAACCCAGTGTAGTCCTACAAGTGGGGAACATCGTCACCAAACAAAAATACATTACTCCCTCTGTTTCAATTAGATGACACACTTTCCTTATTAGTTCGTTCCAAAGAGAATGACACATTTCTTCAATTGGAAATAATTCAACTTTAAACTCTTCATTTTACCCATTTTACCCTTAATGAGAAGATTTTATAATCACACAAATGTCATGGCCCCACAAAGCTTTTACCCATTAAGCTTTTAAGACCACAAGTTTCTCAAGTCTTCTTTTTTTATTCTTAAACTCTGTGCTGAGTCAAACTACCTCATCTAAATTGAAACTATAAGACCAACAGTGTGGTTAAGCTAGTATAAGGGGGCATATAACTATACAAGGAACATAAAGTCAAAATTATCTCCGAGTAATGAGTATTCTTTACATAATATTGTGTACCAAAAATAGATGCTTATCTCGTTCTTGTGCTACTTCTTACTTTCTCTTTGTTGCGTCAAAATTTAGAAGTAGCCAACCCTTCATTTCCACATGATTCTCATTTGTAATCAGATGATTGATGTAGAGAAGTGAATTTTGCTTCTCCTATGGAGGTTCCCAGACTTATTCAAGAAAGCGTCCTGGCTAAGGAGTCACAAGTTAAGGCAGTGTTTGGAAAGCGGACTAGACAACATTTGGCTAAGGTAGAACCAACAAAAGTAGTAAAGGCATGCTGTAAATAATGCAAGTACAGACTGAAAGACAAAGGACAATTGAACTGAACTTGATTGACTGGTTGGGTGATGATTGCATTATATCCATCGCTGTACAATATGTGCTATTTATACAAGAAGTCTTAACAGACTCAACAGACTATCTAATCATGTCAGGAGTTCTATCCATAAAAACAAGGTCCAGTGTGACTGAAGTGGCATGGCTTGTGACACATTCAGCCAACTCCTATTGCACGTTAATGGATCGTGTTGTAGATGGCATTCCACTGAAATTACTTGACTCCACGGAGAAACAATTATGCTGACGGACAGTGGTGCTTAGACACCCTTTAGCAAGGGTATTATCCGAAACCATTTCTTAAATACATGTTCCTTATATATATTTGCGTAAATTATATTTCTCTAAGGAACAATATGGATATGCTCTATATATATATATATAAAATATGGAAAAAATATTAATTTGGGAATAGAGGTAAAGCCCTTAAAACAACCACATTCCAAGACCCAACTGGCCAAACACATATAACAACGACAACAACAATGACCCAGTAAAATCCCAATTGGCCAAACACATATATAAGCCTGAATTATGAAAATAGGCCAACAATGTCTACGTAATCCCTGCTTGTGGTGAAAGACATAATCAAATGCAGTAATTTCTTGGCTTGTGTAAAAGTAGTTACAAGCTTCAAGCCGAATATGTCAGGCTGAGATACTCTTAACATGGTGTTATATTGTCCACTTTGGATCAAGCTCACACAGTTCCCACAAAGAGCCTCACACTACTAAGAGCACCCATATACTTCATATGTAGCTTCTTTCTTTTATCAACTTCCCACGCGAGATTTTCTTCGCACACCCAACAATATCCCCTCAAACTAAGTACCGCATGAACCATCACCAAGATTTATGGACTTACATGGAGAGTCACTATGTGTCATCCATCATCTGAGTATTTATTATCACCAAAGCCCACAAGCTTCTTCATTTGTGTGCATATCCAAATAACGGTAAAAGTAGAAAATCGGCCCGTAGATGGACAAATACATCACGCCGGCTTGTTTTACGCATCACTATGTCATCTTTATACTCGTTTCACCGAACCATCAACTCTAATACAACTAGTTGGGCTAGCAGTCCATAAATACTCTTAGCCTGGAGTGGATTTAGGGCGGCGGAAGGGGGTTCACCCGAACCTCCTTCGCCGGAAAATTATACTATGTTTATAAGGCAAAAGCTGTTTTTTTATCTCTATATATCATGTTTTGAATCCCCTTGACACACGCAAAAGCACAGCTTAGTGATCAAGGGGGTTCAAAATCTTTGTGAGGTCATTGGTTCAATTCCCATTGATCACAATTTCTTTTAATTTTTAAGTTTTTTTTCTTTTCTGAACCCCCTTAGCGGAAATCTTACCTCCGCCACTGCTCTTAACATAATAGATATTATCCGCTTTGCGCCAAACCTGCATGATTTTTCTAAACAATCCAGCATTAAGAGTATTCCTACACTTAATATGTAGTTTTCTTTTTCTTATCAACTTTCAATGTGGACTTTGTTCGCTCGCTCTGCATATTTATCTGTGTAGCCTACTATGCATCAGTTAATATCGATTGACAAGATCAACATTATGTCTATCTCTTAATGGACAATGGCCCAATTGTGCGTCCAAGTCAAATGAGGACTCAAATTTCGACAGTAACACCCTTTTTCCACTACAACTTCAATCCTACTTTTAGCTCCCAGTATATAAGAAAGCAATAAAAACAAAGTCATATTCCAGGGTGTGCCTTCAACACCTAAGAAAGCTGTTAAGTTTCTAGTGAAATAAATGAGCAGTAGAGTCTAGCTCAAAGAGTTCCATATTAAAAACCAAAAACATTAGCTTTGGCCTAATCCCGCATGATTTTTCTAAAACAAACTACACAAACTACCATTAAGAGTATCCCTACACCTTATATGTAGTTTTTTTCTATTAACTTTCATGTGGACTTTGTTCACTCACTCTGCATAATATCCCTGTAGCCTACGAATAACAACGGTTGACAAGACCGTCTTGCCCTTAATGGAGAATGGCCCAATCACACGGCCAATTCATTTGATGACTCAAATTTCGGCATTAACACACTTTTTACACTACCACTTCAATCCTACTTCTAGCTCCCAGTATATGAGAAAGCACTAAAAACAAAATGCCATATTCCAAGATGTGCCATCAACGCCTAAAGAAAGCTGCTAAATTTCCAGTGAAACAAACGAGAGTTTCATAATTAAAGGACGGGGAAGGGGTTCAAACCCCCATTAATAATTAACAAAAAAACATTCTGCAGAAACCCAATACGAGAAAAATGAAGAAAAAACAAAAAAAGTACCTGCAACAGTAACAAGAGAATCGTCATCCTTGGACTTAACATCATCATAATCAAAAGTGGTTGAGAGCAAACTCTTTTGCACCCTTTGGCAGAGAGCACATGCCATATGCACAACCCTGACTGCCACATTTAATTCCTCCAAATATTTCTCATTATTATCCATTTGATGAGAATTCCAACAAATTTGGATCAGACCCAGATGGAGAAAAAATTTCAGAAAACAGAAATCCCACCTGTAGATTTGGTAAAATGGAGGGTTGCTTTATATGGCATTTGCATTTGTTTTGGTTTCGTCAGAGTAAAATGAGAAGCACAGCCACGCTACTCCACAAAAAGTGGTGTTGTCAGTTTGTTTTTGTTTTTTCCTTTTTTTTTTCTTTTTCTTTTTTGACTCGCCGCCTACCATCAAAGATATATAAATCTTTTCTTTAATATAAATTGAATGTTAGTTTATTGATTAAAAAAATTCATGTTACAGAATGAACCTAGACATCTTTAGGAGTAATGTGCATAGTCTTGGGATATATAAGATTTCTTTTGATTCTTTTGTTAATTAGCTTTTTTTAATTAGAGTTCCTTGCACATGTATACACCTCTCACATGTCTGAATAAACATACAAGTTATTCTCCATGCGTGTATTATTCTCTCTATCTCAATTTATATGATGCCGTTTAACAATTCAAAGTTTAAAAAAGAAATATATATTTTAGAAATTTATTATTTAAAATAAGTCTTAGATATTTCTGTGGCTGTAAATTATCTGAATATTGATAAATGAAGAATTTTAAAGTAAAATGTTAAGAATATATGATATTAGAGCAATTACTGTCCAGAACTCTAATTCAAGATTCAATCCTTCTTGGTCTACGAACACTTCTAGAAAACTGGCATTTTTCTTCGATTGAAATCGGTCAAAAAAAACCCAATCGAAATCAGTCTGAAATGAACTATTTGGTCGCAAAAGTCAACAGAAAAAATTTTGACAGCAAAAAAATAAAAATTTCGATCAAAAATTGATCAAATATTTGGTCATACTTGTATATAATGTACAAAAATAATTATTTATTAAAATTTTTCTAAATTTCCGACCGGAATTCGGTCGAGAAGTTTGAAATAATTATTTCTCGCCTAAAACAAAAATTATATATATTTAATTAACCAACCGAAATAAGTTATAAATAAATATTTCCGGCCGAGTTCGGTCGGAAAAATGATTGTGCGTGTGTGTAAATAATATATACCTTTTAAATAAATAATATTTAATACTTATTATATATATATATATATA
>ML416633.1:9722-24456 GCA_005239525.1 Nicotiana knightiana | reverse complement strand
TTAATCGGATGCCTTCATCTCCCATCCAGAATCAGATCCCGCATTCGGTGTTGTTTCCTGAGTCACCCTTATACTCTCTTCCCCCTCGTGTTTGTGGGAGCACTTGTTTCGTACATAACTTAGCCCCTGGGAAAGACAAATTAGCTCCTTGTGCTCTCAAGTGTGTCTTCCTTGGTTATGCTCGTGTTCAGAAGGGATATCGTTGTTACTCACCTAATCTTCATAAGTACCTTATGTCAGCTGACGTCACATTTTTTGAGTCCAAACCTTTCTTTACTTCTTCTGACCACCTTGATATATCTGAGGTCTTACCAATACCGACCTTTGAGGAGGTTACTATAGCTCCTCCTTCACCTTCCGCCACAGAAGTCTTACCCATTCCAACTGTTGGGGAGTCTAGTGTGGCTCCTTCTACATCCCCAGCCACAGGAACACCACTCTTGACNGTCCACTTCGCTTATCGATTTATCGATAAATCGATAAGATATATATAAAAAATTTATTTTTTTTTTTTTTCTTGCCGTGGTTTCCTTTACCCTAACTTATTATTTTCATTTTCCTCTACCTTTATTATTTTCTAATTTTTCCTACCCTATTATTTTCTTTCCTCTTCACGACGCTTCTGCTTCAAGATTTTTCCCTACGGCCCTACCCTCCTGCCCCTTTAGAGCTGAACTGCTGAAGCCTTAAATTTTCTTCACTCAAAATTCCTCCTTTCTCGGTTTCTTCCACAGATCTGGTAATTCTCTATCTCCAAATGGGTTCTCTCAGTAAGTTGATTGTAATTTGGTAGAAGTTCTTTTGGTCAGTTAGGTAAGGAGCTGAAGAATAATTAGTCTGCCTGAATTAAATCAATTAATCGTAGTATCATTTGGTATGATTCGNATAAACTGAAATCGAAAAAATCGAAACCTTATTGAAACGATAACGATAAGCATATGTACAAATCGATAAGGGTCAAAATCGAATCGATAAATCGAATGCACACCCCTACTCGACTTATCATCGTCGTCGGCACCAAGCATCCAACCCTGCTGATTCTCGTCCTGCACCTGAACATGCTCCTACTTCGGACATGTCTCTTCCTAGTACACCGATTANGTTCCTATCCCTAAGTCTACAGGTGAAGCATTGTCTCATCCAGGATGGAGACAGGCTATGACTGACGAGATGTCTGCTTTACATACGAGTGGTACTTGAGAGCTCGTTCCTCTTCCTTAGGTAAATCTACTGTTGGTTGTCGTTGGGTGTATGTAGTCAAGGTTGATCCAGATGGCAAAGTTGATCGACTTAAGGCCCGTCTTGTTGCCAAGGGATATACTCAGATATTTGGGCTCGATTACAGTGATACCTTCTCTCCCGTGGCTAAGGTAGTATCAGTCCGCCTTTTTCTATCCATGGCTGTTGTTCGCCATTGGCCTCTCTATTAGTTGGACATTAAGAATGCCTTTTTACACGGTGACCTTGAGGATGAAGTCTATATGGAGCAACCACCTGGGTTTGTTGCTCAGGGGGAGTTTCGTGGCCTTATATGTCGCTTGCGCCGGTCACTTTATGGTCTAAAGCAGTCTCCTCGAGCCTGGTTTGGTAAGTTCAGCACAGTTATCCAGGAGTTTGGCATGATTCGGAGTGAAGCTGATCACTCTGTGTTTTATCGGCATTCTGCTTCGAGCCTTTGTATTTATCTGGTGGTCTATGTTGACGATATTGTTATTACTGGCAATGATCAGGATGGTATTACTAAATTAGAGCAACATCTCTCTCAAAACTTTCAGACTAAGGATCTGAGCAAACTAAAGTATTTTCTGGCTATTGAGGTCGCTCAGTCTAGCTCAGGTATTGCGATATCACAACGGAAGTATGCCTTAGACATTCTTGAGGAGACAGGAATGATAGGTTGTAGACCGATTGACACTCCGATGGATCCGAGTTCTAAACTTCTGCCAGGACAGGGGGAGCCGCTCAGCGATCCTGCAAGATATAGGCGACTGGTTGGTAAACTAAATTATCTCACAGTAACCAGACCTGACATTTCCTTTCCTGTGAGTGTTGTAAGTCAGTTTATGGATTCTCCGTGTGATAGCCAATGGGATGCAGTTGTCCGCATTCTTCGGTATATAAAATCGGCTCCAGGCAAAGGGTTATTGTTTGAGGATCGAGGTCATGAGCATATCGTTGGTTACTCAGATGCTGATTGGGCAGGATCACCTTCTGACAGACGTTCTACGTCTGGATATTGTGTTTTAGTAGGAGGCAATTTGGTGTCTTGGAAGAGCAAGAAACAAAATGTAGTTGCTCGATCTAGTGCAGAAGCAGAATATCGAGCAATGGCTATGGCAACATGTGAGCTAATTTGGATCAAACAGTTGCTCAACGAGTTGAAATTTGGTGAAACCAGCCAGATGGAACTAGCGTGCGATAATCAAGTTGCCCTTCATATTGCATCAAATTCGGTGTTCCATGAGAGGACTAAACACACTGAGATTGATTGTCACTTTGTCAGAGAACAGATGCTCTTAGGAGATATTACTACAAAATTTGTGAAGTCGTATGATTAGCTTGGTGATATTTTCACCAAGTCCCTCACCGGTCCCCGTATTAGTTATATATGTAACAAGTTCGGTACATATGATGTATATGCACCAGCTTGAAGGGGAGTGTTAATTTAATAGCTAAATATAATAAATATTCCTAATCCCATATGTATTAGGAGTAGGACATGTATTCTATATATAGGACTCACTGTATCATTGTTAATATCAATTATAATTTTTTTGTCTCATATTTCTCACAGCTATTAAAAGTATGTACCTCTTAATTTTAACAGCATGTTGAAAATAGTTTTTGGGTTAACCGACACCTAAGCAGCTAAGCATCTCAGTGAATTGCACTAAGGTGCTCTAAAACAACCAATCTCAAATAGATTGCTGAAGGGATACATGGATGGGAAATTTTTTTTTTTTTTTTTTTTTTTTGGTAATTAAGAACTTTTTGTTACCACTTGCAATATTGACATGTATAAACAAAACAAAACTCTAAGTTTGGACATATGCCCCAAATTTAGTACCTCATTCCTACACTTCTATCTATCTCATCAACTAGACTATGGATACCAATTCCTATGCTGTAACTCTTTCTTCAATCTGCTATGTAGACTTCCACGACAATGGACTTCACGTATTCTTGTGATATCCCCACTATCTCTCTTTACTTGTTGGATGGGAAAAATTTAAAAGCTTAAAACTCATTTTGAGCCCAATATGAATTTAAGTGGTTTAAATTTATCTACAAACTATCGAGAAAATGATCAAAACGGTCCCTAATGTATGAGCATTGGTTGCACTTGGTAATGTATAAACCTGATGGAAATGATCCGTAATGTATCCTAAAAGGTGATTACTTGCTCTTAATCTCTATAAGTAATGAAATATGATACTTTTTCTGTCAAAATAAACGGAGTCTTCGGCATGTGCAACTCACATGAGCTAACTACAAAACAAAGGTGCCTTCTTGGTCGATTTTGCATAAATAATACCCACGGACACACCTACATGATTGGCATTTTTATCCCCACATTTTCAATCAATAGAGTATCAAACTCAATCCTAAAAAAACAGATTTCATTAAGAAGCCCAAAGTTTCTCCTGGAAGACTTGGATGAGAAATTGGTAGGAACAATTACGAAAGACCATCACAATAGTGGGATGAGATAGAGAATGAGAAGTCAATGGAAAACGACCTGGAGACGAGAAACTTGAAGGGTATTCTCTGGAAGACAAATCCGGAACCCTGAGAAGACTTTGATGGGTCAGAGAGTTGCAAAAAGGAGACATCCTTAGTGATCTTAGCATCACCAATAAGGCCAAGATTTGGATCAAAGTGGGAACTGAGTCCAGTGGAGACGACAAAATGGAGCACGGGAGCAAAGTCAAGAGGAGAAGAAGGAAAGTAGGAAGATTGCTTTGATTAATATTGGTTTGCGTGGGCTCTGTTTATTTTGACGGCAAAACGATCGGGTACCGTTAGAGTTTCTCTATAAGCTATTAACATAATATAAAGACACCGCATCCATGTAAAGCTTGTGCTAGACCCAAAATCTTTCTTTATAAAGTGAGTTCCCAAAATCATTTGCTGACATCGTGGCTTAGTTCAAGTGGCAAAGGTTGAGGGACTTGTAACTTAGGTCACAAGTTCGAGCCCCACGTCATGCGAATTAAGCCTGGTATTTTTGTGGAGAAGGACAGAGGGACTGGCTCATTATACCCGAGTTCTGAATGTTATGGTTGGTCCAAAGGGTTGGCCCCAGACGGATTTCTCAATCGTCAATAAAAAATCATTTGCTGACACCTCATTCAGTTGTTGACGAAGTGTGTCCGTTGACAACACAAGGCCACCTACCCACAAAAAGATAGAAAGAACTGCCCTGCAGCTTATACTTTTTCTTCTAAATCAAGGCACTCTTTACTCATTATCAGCGTTTCAGAAATTAAATACTTCACAACACTTCAAATATTCCAACTCTATCACAATGTTGTACCTTGATGATTGATAAAGAAGTCCGAAATCCATACTAGAATTTTGGCCATGATTAACTTCAGAGTAGAATTTCATCAATTATACAATCTCACATGAGATGGCTCGTGACAAGTCAATGATGGTCTGATGCGACATAAAGTGATCTTAAAATATAAGATCCGGAACTAATATTTAAGCATCATTGACCTCTTTTATTACTTTTAACCTAAGTGAATGAACCAAAGGGTGTAAACTGGGAGCAACTAAACATGAATGAGAAAAATACCTCATATAGACCAAATAATGGGAGGGCCAAAAGTTACAATATAATTGATTCTGATATGTAAATTTTGCAGTTATATAAGAGGAAACAGAAAACGGGACTGAATCAGATACCTTGAAGTAGCAACATCATCTGAATAATCCCTGAATGTTTTGTTATCACCACTAAGCATGGACCGTCCATGTGCTCTAAATGAAGGATGCTCAGGACTGAAGAATATAATACAATTGAAAAAAAAGAAAAAAGAACACAACTACACATTAAGATATTGCACAGTGCAGTTCAAGTAAATGGAGATAATAGTCACTTTGATGTTGATTAAATACATAAGCATCTAAGTCCCAGTTTATTCATTAGATACACTAGACAGATTCAGGGATTGAAAACAAAAACCATGACAAGCTTTTAAAAATATATGCATGTACTTATTTCCCCTATGGACCAATAAGTTATATCTACAATCTCACATGTGAAGTTACGGTAGAAACTATTCATACAGGAGGTACCCCAAATGTATGCTCTACCATGAGCTGTCAAAGCCGAGTAGCCACTTAAGGTATTGTAACTTGTAACCATCATTTGTCAACAAAAAAAAAGGCTGGAAATTCCTTTCTCAGAGTCTTCTATCACATTAATTCAGGGGGCAAGTATTTTTAGCTTAACACTTTCACGTATAGGAACAATCGCATTCTTTCATGCTTGCACATCCAATTCAGAATAATTCCCAGAGAACCAGATATGTGTCACCAATAAGATTCTACTTTTACACTCGGAATCAAAACTTAGCAACAGCACCAAGGATCACAACATAGCAGGATCATCCTCATCCTCCGACAAGGATCTATGGGTATAGAGTAAAGATAATCGTATATTAGTGTCTAATATTACAATGGAATTAAATCAGATAAAAATCCAACCAATCAAAATTGACACTCCCGTGACGTTATGCAATGTGCAATGCACAAAGAACCTTAATCTTTTTTATAAGTACAAGTACCTTAATCTCAGAACACAAAGACCTCAAACACTCTGTTTCAGAAGCATGTTGTCCTTTACTTTAAAGCTACCCAACATGATAAATTTGTCTTCAGTTATGCCCTACATGACCTGCTCAGCAGCATCGTTCTGATTATCCAATCAAGGATATGTTCACGGCAACAAAGTTTGGTAACATTGACGTTGAGAAGTATGCCGTCACAAAACCTACTAGAAACTGAATAGATTTACCTGTGTGTTTCATAATCATTTCTAACATTCACACCCAAATTCATGTAACATACTGAGAGATGTTCAAGCACGAATAGACCCAAACATGACAGGACTGTGAATAAATATATTGTCAGAAGTCCAAAATATTGAAAAATCATGTTAAGGAAAAAAAGAGTAGAGTCTGGGTCATGAAAAAGAAAACCTTGAACTTGCAGTCCTCGGTTCTGTTATAACTTTCCTGCCACCTCTTCTCCATACCGTTGTAGCAGTATTAGGTTCGCTATGCGACAAACTGGTACAGAAATGATTTAATACGAAAGAAGCAAAATAATACCTTAGTTTCCAAAAGTAATCCAACAAATGGACGTTCAGAGTGTTTTGCATTCAAAGAGGGTCTCAGTATGAGCTAAATAATACCTCAGTTTTCTGTCAATTGAAGTGTTAGAACGCAACATCATATTCCTCAACGAATATCCAGCAGCATTTGAAGATGCTTCAAATCTCCTCTGATACTGGAGGATGTCATCTTTTTCAGAACTGTAGAAATGAAAGATCAGTTTAACATTACAGACTACAATATATAAGTGAGCAACAATCTGTTTCTCCACCAAAGAAAAAGAAATTTCTAAGGGAAGTTACAGTATGTCTACGAAGATTCTCATCACGCAACAGAAGAAGAGTACAACAACAACAACACACCCAGTGTATTCCCACAAGTGGGGTCTGGGGAGGGTAGTTTGAACAGAAGAAGAGTACAACAACAACAACAGCCCAGTAAAATCCCACCAGTGGGGTCTGGGGAGGGTAGAGTGTACGCAGACCTTACCCCTACCCCAGAGGGGGTACGGAGGCTGTTTTTGGGAGACCCTCGGCTCAGACACAATAAATCGAAATTCTCATCACAAAACAGAAGAAGAGTATAGAAACTAAATCGAAATTGAATATATTCAAAATGAAGAATAATTTCCTTCTAACCTATCAGTATCGTTTCTCTCTGAAACCCCATAGAGGGGGCTGTTCGGCTCCAGAGGTGAATCGCAGGAATCATTTTCTGCAGAATCACTCTCCCCAGCAGCTATGTGGGTTAGGAAAATAGCCTTGGTTGTTCGTGGAATAAGTTGACCAGGAAAACGCATAAGGTCAACAAGTAGCTCCACAGAATTTAGCACCACTAGTATAGACATGTGCTTATAAGATTCTTCACACTCGGACACTCCTTCAGCAGGTAAACCCTGATTTGTGAAACATAAAATTATAATAAGTAAAATATAAGCAGATATGGAAATTAAAGGAATGTTAGCAACGATTCATAGTAACAAGAAGCAAGACACTGTTTAGTCCTAATTTTAGAGATAAACAGAAATATGCAAGCAAAAATAATTTTCAAGCTCACCACAACTAGCCGGCTTTCAAGACCTACAGTCTCTGCAAGTAATTTGAATAATATTGCTCGAGGACGGCATGAGCCATGCTTTATTTGACCCAACATCTGGACACCTCGGTTGTCAGAAATGTGAGAGGCTTCATCATGTGAGGCTTTAGCATGACACAGTTCCGAGTTTGGTCGTTTGTAAACATCAGACACCTGTGTAGGAAGTCATAAAAGCAACAAAAAGAAATCACAAATGTCGATAGACCTTAACATCAAGTCTTTTCCCTCTTCTAAGAGTAAAAGTTCAAAGCATAAACCAGCAGATTTCACATGCTCCCACCATTTTAACACTAAAATATTTTCAGTTTGAATTCTTACGCTCCCTCATTAGAAACTAAAAAATACATGTCGAATTCTTATTTTACTAAAGGGATAAATAAACTTTTGATCCTTGAGTTATTGGTAAATTCTGGTTTAGGTACTCGTGATATTTGGCTAAGCATACTTAGCCTCCAATAAATTAAATTGTGTGTTTCTTTATCCCTTTATATAGGACATACAAGTATCCAATCCGAAAAATGTTGGAACTAATGTAAGTGTAACAGCAACTTATCCTTAATCCCAACTAGTAGGAATTTCTGTATAGCTTATACGGATTATTTGCTTCCATTATATTCTATTCTTAGCTAAATCCCCATTGATTAAGATCTTTTGAGACAACATCGTGAGCCTCAAGTATCATCTTGTCGCACCTACAATTGGTACATTCGGAAGTCTACAAGAAGCATGGTCAAACCATCTTCTACTATTGACCTCATTCTACCCTCTAAGTGTGCTTCAAGCAATTCTATTTGATGTGATCATTTCTAATCGCAACCAATCTTGTAAGAGCGCACATCCATCCGTATTTCTACAAAAATCATCTTGCAGATATATTAGACCCCAAAAACCCAAAATTCCCTCGCATGTAATATGGTTGGTCTCACAGCTGTTCTATAGAAATTTATTTTCCCTTTGTTAAGTATCCTTCTATTACATATTAGCTCCATAGAACTCCTCCATTTCAATCATCCTACTTTAATTTTATGAACTAAATTTTCTTCTACTACGTCATTTTTCTGAAAATGACTAAGCTTGATATTCATATTGACTTCATTTTAGGCACCATAATTCCGTCTATACTCACTTTATCTTTGTTCTTCCTATATATGGGCTAAACGTCGTTCTTTATACCATACATTATCTTATCCATAACTAAGATAACAAGTACGAAATTAAGGGACATTAGGTAATGAAATCTGTCCCAAGTCTTGGTGGATAGAGTTACATGGGACCTGAGCTGGTGGGAGTAGCAGGTACCCCGTGGAATTAGTCGTGGTGCGCACAAGTTGGCCCGGACACCACGGTTCTTCAAAAAAATCATGAACTCATGGGACAACTTAATACGTAAATTGGGAGAAAAGGATATATGAATACCCACCAATCCAGCTATCTTTTTTATCATTGCTGCAGGAGTTGAGTTCAAACCTTTCACCAGTGCAACAATGAGTTGCTTTAGCATTGAGAGCTTCTTGTCTTTCTTGGCGTCCACAACTATAACATCTGCTCCTAAACCCTCAGGCTCCAAAGCATGAAGCTCATCCAATGTAGGAATATCTTCAAAAAGTTCCTTGAGCCTTTTCTCCTGCAAAACAGGAGAAGAGAAAGAATTCACACATTAAAATTTTAGCCATGCAATTCCTATTGTAATTCTGTAACAGCACCCACATTAGAAGATATAAAAAATAAAAACATTAAAGTTCTAGGGCACTGAATATATAAGTCCCATAGAAATGTGTCCTTGACAGAAATGTAAAGGTCAATTTCAGGTGTATTCCTTGGGCAATATAAAGGATCAGATTAAACGAACAAAATACTATTGAGGCAGTTGACGGATCTCGAGAAAACTGTAATCATATGGAAATATAAGATCTAGATTAATAATTATAATGGCAAAGTTAACAAATAGTTACCATTCATGAAACTAGCCAGTACAATAATTTCCTCAAAACGAGGAAACATATGCTGATAGCAGCGTAGGAGAAGAGTCTTTTTTAATAAGTAGAAGATTAAGAGTAAAGTTGCACACTGGATCCCATCCATAAAAAAAAAAAGAGTAGAGTTACAATATTGTCTCAGGAAAAGAGAGAGCAACAATGCTAAGTGCAACATTCAAAATAAAATAAAGTAGAGAAAGTGAAACTACATGCATCCTGAATAAGAAACTAAAATAAAAGAAGCCAGCAAAGTTTTTACCGTTATATCATGTGATGGGTATAATCATTAAGGTCTACTACAAGAAAACCAATGATATCGGCTGGATCTATTCAGTTTATTATCACATATTTCTATGTATTTGAGGATAGTTATCCTCCTCCGATGTAATTTAGTCTTTTCCAGAAAAGAAACTGATCATTTCATCTCACCTTTTACCTAAAAACTGGCGTTGTAAGATCCTTCTCGAACTCCCTACCCACTCTAATTCACCTCCAAAAGTAAGTAAGTTTTGTAATATATGGACCAAGCAAAAATTTGTAATATATGGACCAAGCACCACCCATATAAACTTCTGTGTCCATTTACTACAAGTAAGGGACCACATATTCATTTCTCGGACTACATGAGAAAGGTTTGTTTTTTTTTGGGTAAGGTAGAGTACATGAGAAGGTTTAATGTTATTGTTCACCTCAAACCTTCTATGATTAGAGAAACAGAGCACAGCAACTAACAGTCCCCATTCCACGATGATCAGATGTTGCCGAAGGAATAGCAGAGGAACAAACAGTTAGAATTCAGTTCTGCTAGCCACCAAAGAGGTGCCAATGCACTTGTATTGGCAGTCCACTTCAATCACATTGCAATAAATCTTTGACCATATGGTCCCTATGACCTGAAAGTTTTATTTTCCTTTTGATTTCATTTTGCGCCAATTAAGAATAAAGTAAGCCAGTAAGCAGATATGGAAGCAAGGATAAAAGCGACATGGCAGCTACTTAGCACTCCTCACAACCAGTGAAGACTTAACTTCTTTTCCAATTAAAAAGAAAATCCTACAATCTGAATCTCACGTTTTTCTTGCTAGTGGGATTTGACCATAATTTAAAAGATTTAAAGTTCTTAAGCATCACCAAAAATAAATTAAAAGAGTCTTATGGCATGATTGTTCTAATTACTTTTCAGACTGCAAACTCTACATGTCCCTTCAAGCTTCCTTTATCAGTGTGATGTCCTCAAAGATACTTGATAACCTAGATCGAGTACTTGAAGAACCTCTTTCAGCTACTCGAAAAAAAATGAGGTAGATAACTTGAAGGTTTCCTATATTTCAAAATGAATTTAAAAACTAAAATAGGATAACAGTTAAGATAAAAATATATCTTTTTTCGAGGGATTAAATAATATCAAAGTGGAAGCACAGCTGAACAATCATGCTTATTTCTCTCATTCTATCATTCATGGCATGTAACTTGCTCATTTGACAAAATCATATCAGAAGTGCATCTATTGTTAGAAGTGTATCAGTTGTATGCGGTTAATATTAAATTCCTTCAGATCCTAGAGGGCAAAAGAATTTTTAATCAAGCAGAACGAATGCCGTGATACAAGCAACAATACAAAGAAGTTATAAGTTTCAGTGCTCACAGGAACAACAGAGTAGAAACCATTTGGAATAGGTTCAGAAAGTGTTCCAGTTTTCCAGAGAATCTGGGAAGCAGTCTGAGAGGATAGCCTATCATATTCTCTCTCAGTTGGTTCCCGATTCCTCATAATTTCTTCGTTTCCATCAAATGAAACGGATCCCAACTTTTCAACATAATCTGAAGGCCACCATGCAGTATTGGGGTATCTATGCTCTGGAAGCCCAACTTCATCTGGTATTTCTTCCATGTCAACAGATAGTTGAATCGCAATACCATCTCTTAACTACTACTACCTCATAGAGGAGCTTATAAATGCTGCTTCTCTGAGACAAAATATCATGATTTAAAAGCTTCTTCTCCTATGATCAGCACAAGGCTGATGCCATGAACCTGCAAAGTGAGAATTGGTTAACTCAAATTGAAGTGATTCTTCAACAAAAGACTCTCTATAGTTCCTTAATGCATGAACTCAAAAGATGCAGGGCTGTTGTCCAAAAAGCTCCAGAAGAACTCACTGAAGCCTTGTGTACATGCTTCCCCTCCAAATAAGAATAGAAAATAGGAAAATAAAAATAAATAAGAAATAAATGGACCATAATCAAAGTAGAGAATTAATCACTATCTCAAGTATCAGATTACTAGAAAAGGCACTCTATTACTTATGAATAGTAGTCCTTGAAAGAATAAAAAGAAAAACCGAAAACTCATAATCTTACATTATTAAATACAATTTTTCTTGACCAGTACTATGAAAGTCTTGAAAACTGAATGCTTCTTAAGATATTTAAGATAAATGATCAAATTCGAATTATTTCTCTATCTTCAGGTCTGCATACTTTTTCTACAAGTACAAGTTTGGCAATTTACTGAGAGTAGCAAGGACATAAACTAGGTGGCGTGTATTAAAGACGATTCTCAACAAGTGTTGATAGAAGAAAAATTAATGAAGGAGAGATGGAGAGGCAATTCTAATCAGTTATCAAGAACAACATTTTAGATCTCCATACATCTGGACATGATTACACTCCACTGTTTTAAAAAGCGAAAAGCACAAAAAAATAACAAGGTCCATGGGGCTTGAAGCAAAAAGCGATAAGTGCAGCTTCATTAAAGTGAAGCGCATAGTTTATGGAAAATTGAAAATATCAAATATATATGGATTTAGTACTACAATAATCAGATTGCAGTCAAATGATATAAATTTCAACATCGAATATACAATCACGTTAGTGAGAATGCACGGGAGAAAGTATTTTTTAACAATGATACAATGAGCTCTATATATAATACATATTCTACTCCTACTACATATGGGACTAGGACGTATTCTACTCCTACTACATATGGGACTAGGACTATCTACACATAACTATCTAACAAATCCAACTCCTTAAAGTTGAGATTCAAAGAACCGACCGCTTATTCGTCATGAACACTTTCTTGTCATGTTTGGAGCATACACTTGTTTAAAAACATAGCTTCACCCATGAAGCGGTAAGCCCTCACTTTGCATCACTGCATTGCTTTAAGCAATGACTTCTAACAACATTGTTACACTCGTAAAATTAGGCTGACAAAGGTAAAGGATGCCATGAAAGATATGAAGATTAGAAAAGTATGGTAATCCCGTATAGGTTTAGAAGTCTCTTGGAGAGATTGGAGTAGGACGGCTTACCAAGCTATTTAGTGCCATACTAAGAAGTGGGAGGATGCCCCACAAGTGGAGCAAGAATAACATGATTCTAATTTATAAGAACAAATGAGAAAGTCAAAAACTCTGGGAAAGAGTGATAAAGTGTAGATCTAGGAACATTACAAGAGTGGCAGAGAATCAGCTTGGATTTACACCTGGTAGATGGAAATTTATCATAAGAGGAAGAAAGTTTTACATGGTCCATCAGCTTGGAGAAATCATATGATAAAATACCATGAAAGGTCCTTTGGTGAGTGTTGGGGAAGAAAAGAATTCATCTTCAATATATAAATGCCACAAAAAATGTAAGTAGGAGTCACTACTGTGAGAACAATAGTAGGAGTGGGAAGGAGTTCCCCATAACCATCGGTTACACCAGGATTTGGCATTGAGCTCATAATTGTTTATCCTAGTTATGAATGAGTTAATCAACACAATATATGATGATCTCATAGTGTATACTATTCGTTGACGATACTATGCTAATTGATGGAATCATCAAGGGTGAATGGTAAAAAAAACGCTCTCTGACTTGGGAAATGTGCCCATCCATATTCTCTCTCTAAAACATGTTCCTGCACATTTCTCTTCCGATAATCTTCTTTAATTTTTCATCATGGAGGGAAAAATCTTTTTTATTTCAGGGTTTAAATCTTTTGAGCTTATCAACTTAGGTGAGGAGTGGTTCGATTGGATCGAAAGGGGCAAAAGATTTTCATGCAAAATCAGTATAGATGAGGAGAACCTCCGGCGGGTATGTGAAGCACTCAAGCAAGCATCTAAAAGGGCAGGAAATTATTACAGACGATGGGGGTGGAAATCACAAGCATACTATTACAGAGTTTTTGTTAATTTCAACTTCTATGGGCGTTTCATTCGCATTGAAACGTGGTTGGGGGACAAGAAGAAATCTGTAATCATCCCTGAAGTTGTCTTCAACATAGGCCGGGAGACATAGCCGATAAAATCCTCCACTTTCTGGGGAAGCAGTTCTCAAACAGATATAGGCCAACCTATACTCACCAGACAAAGTCATATGTTGACACGGCTAAGATTGCTCAGTGGCCGGAGTTAACAAAGTCTACAACAAGGGAGGTGGACAATGCTACTACAGTCGACTCGGGTGGTGAGAGTCATCATTTTCTTGCTAGATGCCTGGTTGGTACCTTCAATGATCCGTTCAATTACAGTCCAAATCAAGAAGTTATCCAGAAATGGTTTGTGAATAGATGGAGGATCTATGCTGGTATGAGAGTGACTCCGATGTCTCATAATCAGTTCCTCTTCGAACTTCCTTCAAGGCAAGAAGCTGTGAGAGTTCATGCAGGGGATTGGTTCTGGAATGGACGTCGTCTCTCTTTGCAGTGGTGGTCGGCGGTGGCCGGTACTGAAATTGCTTGCCAGAAATCTGACCAGAAATGGATTAAAGCTTTTGGAATCCCCGTCCACGCGTGGAAACTTGATACATTCAGAACCACTGGAGATCTTTGCGGTCGTTACATAGGTATCGATGAGGACACGAAGCATCGAAGCCACTATCTTTGGGCAAGAATTTGTGTTAGCAACAGTAGTGCTAAATTTCCATATAAGATGGAGCTCGAAGTGGACTGTTGGAGATATGAAATCTCAATTTTAAAGGATGTGGCTGCAACACCAAAACCAGTTCGAAAGGCCGGAGAAGAAATGTTGGGAATTTCATCAATCAAAGCAGCGGTGAATTTGGGGAATGGTGTCGAAAGTCAGGTCAAATCGCAGCACGTGGAAGGGCACTTTAATTCAAAAGCGCGGCAGTAGACAGTCAGCTGGAGATAGGGCACTTTAATTCAAAAGTATTGGGCCCTTTACCCAGTCTCATTAAATCACGGGCCAAGCAAGGAATTTTATAATTAGGCCCAATGAAGCCAGCAGCTCAGATACTAGTGTAAAAATTACGCGGGGCACCCTATTTGGTCGCCCCCATTTAATCTATACCTGCTTTTTTT
>ML416630.1:0-33746 GCA_005239525.1 Nicotiana knightiana | reverse complement strand
ATTTTCCTAGGGAATCTTTGCCATTATTGTGTACAAAACACTTGCATCCAAAATCCCTAAAGTGGGATATGTTGGGCTTTCTCCCTTTAAGTAATTTATAGGGAGTTTTCTCTAACAGAGGTCTAGTCATGCATCTATTGATCATGTAACAAGCAATATTTATTGCTTCAGCCTGGAAGCTATGAGGTAGTTTGCTGGATAGGAGCATGGTTCTTGCCATGTCTTCCAGAGTTCTGTGTTTCCTTTCAACAACCCCATTTGATGTGGGGTTCTAGGAGAAGAAAAATTATGATTAACACCATGTTCATTACAGAACTCAGCAAACTTAGTATTCTCAAATTCAGTACCATGGTTAGATCTTATTGATGCCAGTTGATGTCCCAATTGATTTTGAGTTTTCTTAACAAATGAGGTGAACATATCAAATGCTTCATCCTTAGATGCCAGGAATAAGGTCCAAGTGAACCTTAAAAAATCATCAAATAGCACCATCACATATCTCTTACCACCTCTACTCAAAGTTCTCATAGGACCACATAGATCCATATCAATTCCAATGTCCTGGTGGTACTGACTATTTTCTTAGTTTTGAAAGAGGACCTTACCTGCTTCCCCCTGGCACATGCCTCACAAACCTTGTCTTCCTTGAGCTTGATGTTAGGAGGTCCTACCACTAAGTCCTTAGAGACTAGTTTGTTAAGCTGAGTTAGACTTGCATGACCAAGTCGTTTGTGCCACAGGAGGGGATCACTGTCCAACACACTTAGACAAGTGAGTTCATTTTCAGACAGTGTGGACAAGTCTATGACATAGATGTTATTCATTCTTTTTCCCTGCAAAACAATCTTGTCAGTAAGCAGGTTAATCACAAAACATTTTGTGGAAGTAAAAGCAACCAGGTTACCTCTGTCACACAGTTGTGATACCCTGATCAAACTATATTTCAAGCCATCTATTAGATACACATGTTCAATAGATCGTGTATCATCCTTACCTACCTTACCAACCCCAATGATTTCACCTTTATTTTCGTTTCCAAAGGAGACATTTGCTCCTTTGAGACTTTCAAGTGAAAGGAACTGTTCCATGTTCCCAGTCATATGCTTTGAGCAACCACTATCCAAGTACCAAATCTGGCAGCCTCCTCTCACTTGAACCTACAAAAGGAATCAAAGGTTATTATTAAGAACCCAAACTAGTTTGGGTCCTTTTCTATAAGAGAATGGATGAATAAAATTTTTCCTGGCCCAATTTGGCAGCCATTTTTTCCCTTTTACAAACCTCTAATTTTTTCGACTGACCTGCTCTTTTGCAGTACACTCATATTTGTATTGCCCAGTCTTACCACAATGGGTGCAGATTTTATTCTCAGGAAGAGTGAGATACTTGTTTTTGGGATCCCACTTGGGCAATTGACTTCCAAAGCCAATCCCTCTCCTGTTGCTACTATGATTCTCTTGAAGCCATATCAGGGCATCAGAGGATTTATTCCATTTACAAGTTCGATCTAATTCATGTTTGACTTTGCCAAGTTCTTCATTAAGAGTTCTTATCTGTTCATCCTTGGCATACATCTTATCTTTTAGTTTTCCCATGTTTTCTTCTAACATGATATGAGAATAATCAACAACCTTTTTACTGGATCCTAGCTTTAGCTTTAAGTTTTCAGATTTTAGTTCTAGAATCTCAGTTTCAAGTGGATGAACCTGGTTCAACAAGTCAGTGTTTTTCTTTTCAGATTCACTGACTCTGATTTCCAGGTTCATGCACTTTGCTTTTAGCATTGCACATTCTTTAGATAGTTGATCCTTCTCTTTGGTTGTTTCCTCAGAATCATCTATGAAATCAAGTAGCAACTCGGAGAGATTTTCCTTAGATAAGAACTTTACTTACTATTTAAGATGGGAGATACTTACCTCTGGTTCTTCATGTGATTCCTTGTCAGATTCTCCAATTTCCATGAGCGCCTGATCTTCAGTCTCCCCATCTTCTGATTCTTCATCTGAACTTTCCCCCAAGCAGCAATCATAGCCTTTGTTGTAGTTGTCTTGGGTTGAACCTGTTCCTTCCTCCTGTTCATTCTCTCATATATTTCCTTTTTCCACTCTACTTTCCACTGAGGACAGTTTTTAATGAGATGGTCTGTCTTACCACATTTATAGCATCCCTCGTTGGTTGGTCTTTCTGGAGATTTTGCTTTGTTGTAGTTTCCTCCTCTAGAGATGCCTTTCTTCCTCATGAGAAAGTTTCTGAATTCTTTGGTGATCATGGCCATCTCATCATCTTCCAGATATGCTCCCTCAGTGATTCTTAGGGCTATACTCCTCTCCTTCTTTGGACCATCCATCTTCATTGTCTGCGTTCTTAGTTCATAGGCAGTGAGGTTTCCAATTAGCTCATCCAATCCGAGAGTTGCCATATTTTTAGATTCCTGGATAGCAGTGATTTTTTTTTCCCAAGAAATAGGCAAGACCCTTGTTAGGATCTTCTCAACCTTGTCCTCTTCAAGAATGATTCTTCCAAGAGACTTCAGTTCATTAGTCAAGGTTGTGTATCTTGTGTACATCTGTTGAATAGTCTCTCCTTCTTTCATAGTGAAGTTTTCATACTGAGAGTATAGTAGAGTACCTCTTGACCTTTTTACCTGAGGTGTTCCTTCATGGGCTACTTGCAAGGTGTCCCAAATCTCTTTGGCAATGATGCAACTTTGGATTCTGCTGTACTCGTCTGGACCTAGTTCACATACTAGCCACTTTTTGGCCTTTGAATTCTTCTCCCATTTATTTAGGTCCTCAGCAGTGCAATCAACTCTTGTCTTTGGTATATCTATACCTTCAGCAGTCTTCATCATGGTAGCTAGAGGACCATCAGTGACTATGTCCCAGAGTTCATAGTCTTCTCCAATTAGGTGATCCTTCATCCTATTTTTCCACCATGAGTAATACTGGCCATTGAAGAGTGGTGGTCTTGCAGTTGATTGACCTTCCCAATTTTGCAGGTGGTGCACTCATCTTGATCTTCTCCAAGGTGTTAGCCTTTCAAGGATAACCCGCTCTGATACCAATTGATGTTTTAGACTTCAATACCACACAAGAAGATAGGTCACTTTCTGTGGTACCCAATTTTCAAGTGCTGTCTCTGTAGAAGAACCTGGTTCTTCTTGGTGTTCCAACTACTACTGTTGCGGAATAATAAAAATCAGTAAGGTAAAAACACAGAGATTTTTACGTGGAAAACACCTGGCTCTAAAGGTGNCCATTGAAGAGTGGTGGCCTTGCAGTTGATTGACCTTCCCAATTTCCAGGTGGTGCACTCATCTTGATCTTCTCCAAGGTGTTAGCCTTTCAAGGATAACTTGCTCTGATACCAATTGATGTTTTAGATGTCAATACCACACAATTATATAAGTTAATTGTGAGGTACCCAATTTTTCGAGTGCTGTCTAACTGGAAGAACCTGGTTCTTCTTGATGTACTTACTTCTACTGTTGCGAAATATTAAAAGCAGAAAGTAAAAACACAGAGATTTTTACGTGGAAAACACCTGGCTCTAAAGGTGAAAAAACCACGACCTACTCCTCAGTAGGATGTGCTCNTTTGCATCGCACAATGATTCTGCTAGCAAAAATAACTCTGAAAATTTTGCTTTCAGACTTTGATTCACTTCACCTTTTGTGCGTGTAGAATTCCAGCAGAAATACATCAAGTATTTATAGAGTCAGTTATTGAGCTTGTCTTCCAATTCTAGTCCAACTTTGCCTGGGTGAACAAATTCAAACCAAACTCAACTTCTTTTCTTTTGTTACTTTCCTTGCTGAATTCAACTTCAATTAATCAGATCAGTTTGCAACCTTTTCGAATTAGGATACAATCTCTTGGTTCATTGATACTTCATATTCACAAACATCTCCTAAGCATATATTGTTCATGTGCCAGCTATTCAGTTCAAAATGTGTGCTCTGATGGACCTGGTTCAACTGGTCAGCCGTTTGTCAATCTTCAAAACTATTGAGTGACATGGGTCAACAAGCTTGATCCCAATGAAAATAAGTAAGGAACTAAAAGTAACAAAATAGGAGCTCAAACTCAAAGTCTACTTACAAAGTATTGAAGTCCTTTTGAGGAGCTTGTTTTGACTTTAATAGATGGAATATTATCCTTTTTATGTTTTTTGTAATTTATAGTTCTTAGTTAGCAATACTGGATAAATTAATTATGGACTTAAGACTTAGTTAGCAATCTGGCATCAAGGCGGTGACAGGGCAAAGAGGTACTATTAAAGCTATCCGATATATACAAGAATGCGAAAACGAAAAACAAGTGTCAAACATCTCATAAACTCAATAATCGTCTTAGTCATGGAGCTACTAAATTTTGAGTATAAAATATAGGACGCAACAAGATTCAAAGATTATACTAAAGTATGTTAATAGATGTTTTCACAATCTAGTAGTGACTCCCCTTGACTGGATATAACTGGTCAACGTTGTATTCATTAGTCAATAGCATACGCTCACGAACTGCGATGAGTCTAAAAGACCTAGCAAATCATCAACTCACTTTCCCAGCTTACTTGTGAAATAAGTTTTTAAAAATACATAAATAAAGTAACACATGTATATAAATAATATACAAGTAAAGCAACTGAATCTGAAATCACGGATACAGATAATATAAGTACACATGGCACTGCTACATGCGTAAGAACTTCTAAAAATGCTGTGAGACCATAATTATGCTTACTCAAGCTCAAGCTCAAATATGACATCATGAATAAGTCTATTCAAACTCAACCTGCTACCTATGAGGCCATGAGTCATTGGTCAAACTCAACCCACTATTAGAAACGTAATAATTGTCATGGTCGGCTTTCCAGCCATGCTCCATGACCTTTTGGACGCACCTCATAGCATTCTGGCAAGCCTTCCATTGCTTAGCACCATAGACAACTCAGTGGTCTTGGACGCTCCAAGTGACATGTGCGCCTGTGCCTATGTCGCCCTTTCAATAGCCCTCGCCAGCGCCCAGTTGCAGGCAAATGCCAACAGCGCCGCACGCGCCGACTCTGATGCTAAAGACAGGGTTGCTGCCAAAGGACCTGTTCCTACCTTGTAGGAATCTAAGTCATTTACATTGTAGATATAGAGTAAATTTACTTCATGTATTTTCATTATATTTCTCTAGTTTAGTTACGTCACGACCCAAAATCCACCTGATTGTGAAGGCATCTAACCTAACCCGCTAGGTAAGCCAATTTAACAACAAACCAATTCCAATAAAAATTCAACAAAGCAATTAAGTAAAGAAATCTAAATCTGATGCATTCCCCAAGGACTAGTAGTACAAATCATGAGCTTCTAAGAATAGAATTTATAAAGCTGTTATGAAGTAAATACATCATCTGTTTGAAAAGTACATAAATAGAGTTTCATGAATCTAAGGCTACCATGAACAAGAGGCAGCTACAACTGGAATGCAGGTACATCTTCAAATCCAGCTCCCATCGAACACAACAACATCATCAGCCAAAATCTGCACGCAAGGTGCAAAAGTGTAGTATTAGTACAACCGACCCCATGTACTCAATAAGTAACAAACTTAACCTTAGATTGAAAGTAGTGACGATATGGAACAAAGGTCAGGTCCAACATCCAATAGCCAACAACAGTTCATAACAATGCAAAACAAGTAATAAAAGACGTAACTTAGAGATAAAATGCTCAACTTTTACATATTTTTCCCGAAAAATAGTTCTGCTTTTCAAAAATATCAGTGAAAACCCAAATCCTTTACCAAAATCGTCCATAATATGAGAAGTTTGAAAAATGTAAATTTTTCCCAAAAATCCTTTCCACAATAAATAAGACGTTTCATTTTTTTTTCCAGATAGCAAGTGTGAAATGCCTCTCTATTCCCATATATCAATATGTGTGAGAAGTCATAAATGACGTGCTACCGTACAACATAAGGAAAATGCATCTCTATGCATGTATGTCATGTGCATGTCAATTCCATGTATCTCAGAGATGAACTCATGTACTCACACTCTCAGAGTACTCAATCTCACTGACCAACATATACATCAGCTCTAAGATCCATCCCGGAATATATACATCAACTAACCAACATTCACTCAGTACTGAGTAAGGCCAAATCCAGCCCGTGGGGAAGATCAATCCCCAGATATATAAATGATTTGGACAAGATCCATGTCCAGGGAAGATCCATCCCTCAATATAATCAACCACGCTCACAAAGGGCGTGTGCAGACTCCGGAGGGGTTCCTTCAGCCCTAGCTCTATATCAATCCAATCATGGCACAAATCAATATAACCTGCTGTGACGTGCAACCCGATCCCATAATATCACTCATACTCAGGCCCTCGACCTCACTCAGTCATCAATCTCGCCAGTCTCTCGGGCTCATAATTCCATGGAACTAGCCCAAAATGATGATATGATGTGTAAATAAATGGTAACAGAGAGATATGATATGCATATGGATGCGTATGACTGAGTATGTAATGCAATGAAAGCAGATAACCCAACAGCAGAAATGACCTCAGTGGGTCCCAACAGGATAAGCATGTAGCATAGACATGGTTTCTAACATGGATCACAACTCAATAGCTCAAGTACGTAGTAATTTCATTGTTATAGGTAAGATCATGTAACTACACAATACCACAAAAATGACGAAATTACAATTTACACGGTGCACGCCCACACGCTCGTCACCTAGCATGTGCGTCACCTCAACACCAATCACATAGCACATAATTAGGGGTTTCATACCCACAACACCAAGTTTAGAAGTGTTACTTATCTCGAGCGAGTCAATTCCAATACCGAGCAAGCCAAGTGATGATCCAAAAATACCATCCCGCATGTTCCGACCTTCGAACAACTTGAAACTAACCAAAAACAACTAAAATACATCAAACAATTCTAAAGGAACCAATCCCTATCGAAAAAGGTCAAATCTTGAATCAAAAGCCCAAAATAGGCCAAAAAGTCCAACCCGAGCCCATACCTCGGAACCCGACAAAACTTACAAAATCTGATAACTCATTCAATTATGAGTCCAACCATACTAGCTTCACTCAAATCCGACTCCAAATCAGTGTTCAAAACTCAAAAATTTGCTTTATGAAACTTTAGGCTAAAAACACAAAATTTCCTCTTTAAAATTCACAATCCAATTACCAAAATGAAGATAGATTCATGAAATATAACCAAAACCGAGTAGATAAAACTTACCCCAATTCATATGGTGAAAATTACTTCAAGAATCGCCTCAATCCGAGCTCCATAGCTCAAAATATGTAAAAATGGTCGAAACCCTCGAAATAGAGTACTTTATAATCTGCCCAGGCACTCCTCTTATGCGAACACGGGAAGTCCATCGCGTTCGCGATGAACAAAATACACTGCCACCAAAATATTCTATGCGAACACGGACAAGTCTCCGCTAACGCGAAGAACAAACATAGCAGCCTTACAAAAATACCCTACACGACTGCAACAATTGATCACGAACGCGGTACACAAGGCTCCCAAAGCTACACGATCACGGGAAAACATCTCGAACACGAAGAGAAATAACCTCTGCCTAGCTCAACTAAAAATTCACTACGCGAACGCATGGATGCTAGCGCGAACGTGATGCACAATCTGCAGCAAGCTATGCAAACACATCTGAGGACTCGCGAACGCAAAGAACAACTTCTTCCTTGCCAGAAACCAACACTACGTGATCGCGATACCTCCTCTGTGATCGCAATTAAGGAAACTAGAAGCCCAAAATTTTGCATAACCAACAATGAAAAATTAAGGAAACATAGTTCGAAATCAATCCAAAACACACCCGAGCCCTGATGTCGCCCAAACTCACTCCACTAATTAGGATTGTGAGCGATCGATGCAATTATAAATACCCAACGCAATTCGAGGTCGATTCCACAGAGAAATTATGTTGGATTTGGTATATATCTAGTCTAAGTGTATGACGTGCCCAAATTGCGCTTCCACATATTCAGCTGTTTCTTTCTACTTCTAATTTTTATGGTAATGATTGTAATTGTAAAACTAAGAGATAATGTTTTTGGTGTTGTTGTTTTTCAGGTTATAAAAGATCTAGGGTCATGACTTCCACCTAGGTGATTACCCTAATGTATTGTGGACTTTAGGGTAAGTTTGATTGATCGAGATGTAATATAGCAATCACATGCAATTAACCACTCTATACCTCTCGATAGTTTGAGTGATTTTTACCAATTTTGCTTTCTCAAGTCCAATTGGGTAATTCACAAAACTAGTGATAGATTCTCAAGTAGGGTCTTATAATCTCTAGATGTGACCTTATAATTGGGGCTATAAATTGTTTGAGTTCACCCTAATTCCTTGTTAGCCAAGTTTTCCTAGACTTAGTCTCTCTTTCTCAAGTAGAGACTAGGCCAATTAGGCATGAATTAATATTTGCAACAATTAATTCTTAAATTAAAGCAAGAACCAGGCTAAATATCACTTACCCAATCATCAACAATCCCTAAATTAAACACCTATTAGGCACCACACTAGGATTGAGTCACAACCCTAGCTAAGAAATTAGCTACTCACGGATAAAATTGAAGAAACTAAGATTAAACTCATAATAGATGATTAAAGGAAGAAAATCTAATGTTAAAATGATAAAATATTACAAAGTTAACCAAAACAGTAAAAGAAAACGGGTATCTATTCTCAGGTGTTCCAACTTAACCTATAAATGACAAAAAGATCTATTTATACCCAGCTAAAATTATCGAACAAAATTGCCCCTGTGGAGGTGTGCGGTCGCACAATTCTGTGTGCGGTCCGCACTTTGAAGCTAACTTGACAGGATGTCCTTTTGTGGCCGCATAAATCTAGGGTGCAGCCGCACTTCTTCTGATTGTGTGGACCGCACATTTCTGAGTACGACCACACTCTTGGACTTGAGTTGGACATGGGCAATTTCTGCGGACCGCATATTTATGAGTGCGACCGTACTTTAACATTCTGTGGCTGCACAATAATAATGCGGTCCGCACTTCTTCAGGCCCCCAAAACCCCTTCTCTCTAAACCTTGTCTTCTGCGACACTTTTTGAAGGAATTTTGATAGTGACTCTTCATAGTCTGAGACCACACATAGTATTGTGCGGTCAACACATTGGTCTATTTTGCTTTGTTTTGATCCTTGTCCAATTTTACTCCTTCTTGAGTTGATTTTCATTTCTTTGGCTCGTTTCTCAATATTCCTACAAGAAAGCACATTTCATTAGTTCTCGAAATACCTTTAAGCATTTCTGAGCTAAAACGTCAGTAAAAAAGTGCCAATAAGTGGTCAAAATCCCTACTTATCAACTCCCCCAAACTTAAGCTTTTGCTTGTCCTCAAGCAAATAAGGTAATTCCCACCTCCACTAGAAAATAGCTGTTTCAGCTGGCCTAAGTTGAATCAAACACACATCAATTAGGACTAACAATTACCCATACTCATTAATCATCAACAAGCCTATGATTTGAATGTTAAAGCACAAATAGCTCTAATGCGACACTTGAGCATCAAGAGTTGACTTTATTCATCAAGGAAGTTTTCACTTTCATGCAGGTCACTGTGGATCCCAAACTCCTCCTCCTATACTCTCCGGAAGCTCATCTCACTCACGAATGTAGCACTCAATTAAATGACTTGAGAAAGGT
This sequence comes from Nicotiana knightiana, assembly GCA_005239525.1. NCBI lineage: Eukaryota > Viridiplantae > Streptophyta > Magnoliopsida > Solanales > Solanaceae > Nicotiana > Nicotiana knightiana. The sequence goes on along the minus strand of ML416630.1, from coordinate 24,024 downwards.
TTGCTCATCACTCTCAAAAGAATGTCACAAGCTCAACTCTAAGTACCATATGCTTGCCCCTCATGTAGATCACCACTAATGTAAGCTTACTCGGCTTGAAATCACGTAGGGCTTTTTCAGCATGTAATGAAGGCTTTTGGACTACGGAATATTGGAATGGAACTGGTTCATCTTTCCTTTAGCACTCCATTTTCTCTTTTTGGCTCATACTTTTCCAACTCTTTGAGTCATTTTATTTTCCCTTAGGGAAACTAGAGAGACTTGACATCACTCTTTCTTGGTCATGCTATTCATATTCTCCTTCTTTGTTTTCTCCATGCTTTGCACTTTTTCTTTCTTTTGAATCTTTTCAACCCTTTCATATTATTCACTTTTTATTGTGTTTTTCTTTTGTTCTTTCTTTCTTTTTCTTTGCCTTTTCCTCTTCTTCATTTCTTTTCTCTTTTTGCGCCTTGATACCATCTTCAAATTCCTCGTCTCTCGCCCAAACTTATGTTTTCTCCATTTGTTTCATATGAGTGCTAAAGAAAGCTCAGGTGCCAAGAGAGGGTCACTATAAAAATGGGTACAGGCTTGTAACATGGTTATCGAATGAAAAAGGCTTTAGGCTTAAAAGGGTTGACTAGGGTAATATCATTGGTGGGTCATGGAAGGTTTCAAAACGGGTCAAGGTGATCCTACAATCACTTCTCAAGCCAAGCTAACTTAGAATTTCGCCTAGAAACACATTCGGGGCAAGTTCTAGACTATTTGCACGGGTACTTGGACTTGTAACAAAATATCTCACCTCTCACACAATCGGATTGTTAAAGAGAATAGAGTCGAGGGCCCACAACATCCGCATTCAAGAATGAAAATGCTAATGGTTCAACTAAACCACCCGATGATTGCCTAAGTCAACACAAGAGTCACAAGGTCACTAACTAGAGCCATTTCTTTCCAAAAACTTGTTTTTAACCATAATGCGTAGTTAAGTGTGTTGGTACCAAGTGAAGCATGCTTGAACCTTATTTATTCATTAATACTACTATTTCTACCTAAACATCAAAAACAAAATCGATCCATTAAGAAGGCTGTCACCCCATCCATCGTTGGGAAGAGCCACCCGGTTCACACAAGACCCACCTTTGGAAAGAACTGTGGCTTTAAGAAAACCAAAGCCTTATATTTCACTTAAACATAAAAAGATGCTAACAAATCAAAAAGAATCTATTAAAGTAAATAGAAAGCTATGCTATTAAGAAAACAAAATGAAGAAGCTATGAAATAAACTACTGAAAGTAAGGCAAATGAATATACAAACTGAAGGGAATATAATATATACAAGAGAGAGGAATATATACATAATGAAAGAGAAAATAAAGATAAAAGAAAAAGAGTATTAAAGTTATTACATGCCAATGTCATCAAATCAAACCAAAATAGGCCACCCCTGAATAAGAACAAGCATTGTCCTCAATGCTTAACAAAATCAAAATAAGGGATGGGTAGAGAGTAAAGAAAACTCATTATGTGGTCTCAGGATGACTGGCAGCATCACCACCCTCGGGCTCCTCCAACTGTATCTCATCATCATCTAGCTGGGGAAAAATAGGGTTGACTAACATTTGAAGCATCTCCTCAGTAGTGTGGAAATCAAGATCTGGCTCGTCAGACCGGCCAGTTTGTGCCTCTACTGATGGTGCTGCTGGTACTGATGGATCTATCTCCATCAGTAGGTCAGATGGCAAATCACCCGCTGTTGCGATCTTTTTCACCTCCTTTCTCAATCTCTCCATTGATTTATTTAAAGGCTGGGATTTCCTTATATTCTTCACCTGCTTGCCCAACTCCTCAATAGCTCCCCCATGAGCCGCCGGTATATCCACAATGGTCTTTTGGTTCTCTAATTTTCTTCAATGTTTCCTCCACTGACAGAGGAGCCTGTGGTACTGCTGGGGTAGAGGACTGTGCTAAAACAGTACTGGATATGTCAGACAACTTAGAAGTGGTTGTCTACATGCAGTTGTTGGGTCTCACCAATTTCTAGGAGACTCGCAGCGTAGTGAGTGGATAAGTGGATGAGGTTGGCACTGGTACTGGAGCTGATGGTCTAGAAAATGAAGGTGGTGGAATGTCAGCTGTCCTGGTGGAAGGCCTGACTGTTGTGGAAGGCATGGGAACTGTAGATAGATCAGCAGCAGACTCTGTACCAACCACCGATGGCTCGTCATACTAACCAACAGTGGTAGTGGCTTTACCCTTGAACTTTGTGTCATGCCCCGAAATCCCTCCATCGGGCCGTGATGGCGTCTAACATTGAACCCGCTAGACAAGCCAACGTATATAAACAAACTAGCAATTTAACAACAATTTAATAGGGTGAACTAAACGGTACACTATTTAACAACGGAATTTAAACACAGATATAAGCTAAGTAAGGATAACATAATACTACAACGCGTAAATTTCCCAAAACCCGGAGTCACAAACTCACTGACTGTCTAAGAGTGCTAAATACAAGTCTGAAAGGAAATACATGTCTGCCTTTGAAACTAAGGGATAAACAAGACAGAATGGAAGACAAAGGGATGGAAGAGACGCCAAGGCCCATGAACGCCATCGGGTATACCTTGAAGACTCTATGATGAGCTGGAAGACAATCCCACTAATGATGTCCTCCAGGTCCGGCTGCGTAATCTGCACAACATAAAGAAGTGCAGGTGTAGCATCACTACAACCGACCCCATGTACTGAGTAAGTGCCTAGCCTAACCTCGGCGAAGTACTGACGAGGCTAGAACCAGACTACCAAATAAACCTGTGCAGTTCAAATAAATAGATATACATATACACGACGGATAAGAAACATATGGATAAAGGGAGGGGGACATGCTGTGGGGAGATAACAGTTTAATATAAGTTAATCTCAATAAGGAAAGAAACAACAAGCTAACATATTAATAAGGATAAGAAATCACAACTTGATCAAACATTGCACGTCATCATCCTTCATGCTTTACTCTCATTCTCACCAAAACAAGTGCACGACATCACCCTCCGTTCTTTTACTCTCGTCCTCACTATGAAATGTATAATGTAATCAATGTGAATCATGACACAGCATCACCCTTCGTGCTTTTACTCTCGTTCCTCACTGTATATTGTATAATCGATGAATATGGTACGAAATGGTACATCGTACGGCACGACATCACCCTTCGTGCTTTACACTCTTTCCTCACAGTGCACGGCATCACCCTTCATGCTTTATCACTCTTCCTTACCCAAACAGCAATCACAAACAAGGGCAAGGGAGTAACAGAATAGAATAGAAATCTCGGCAAAGGGAACATTAATTAAACAATTAAATCCCGGCAAGGGAACAATACAGTAATCTCAACATCCCAACAAGGGAGACAATATCAAACAATGCAAGGCATCACCCTTCGCGCTTTACTCTCATTCTCACCAAGACAAGTGCACGGCCTCACCCTTCGTTCTTTACTCTCATTCTTACCAAGACAAGTGCACGTCATCACCCTTTGTGCTTTAACACTCTTCCTCACCCAAACAATAATCACAAACAAGAGCAAGGAAGTAAACATAATAGAAATAGGAATCCCGGCAAAGGAACAATAACAAAAGCAACAATGACCTGGCAAGGGTATATTTTAGTAATTCTTCCTCTTTCTTTCACTTTCATTTCCGTGATTTATTCTATCACTTGAGCCAATGCTCCAAGGGATGTAGTATCTCATATTTCCTCATTATTCAAATCATAAGTTGAGCCAATGCTCCAAGAATGTAATATCTCATAATTCCCTCCACATATTCTTCACAACACATAGAAATTATCAATTAAACATGGAAATTACCACGACACCCGAATTACTCACAATATAAGGACTCACGGTCATGCTAGACGCCAATGTAAAGATACTCGTCACCATGCCTATACATTGTACTCTACAATTAGCAAGTAGCAAACAAGACTCAACTCTTATTCCCTCAAGCTAAGGTTAGATCGAACACTTACCTCGGGTCCGAAGTATAGCAATCAACCCTCTAAAACTGCCTTTCCTTTAGGATTCAACTCCGAAACAATGGTATCTAGGCGTAATTAATTCAATAATATCAATAAGGATTCAAAGATTCAGTTACATGGCCTAATTACCCACTTCCTAGCAATCTTTCAAAATTAACAAAATTCGACCCCGGGTCCGCTCGCTCGGATTCTTGCAATTCTCGAACGGAACACTCACCCAAAGCCTAAGGATCATAAATATACGATTTTTACTTGATTTCATGGCCAATTCACAGAAAGTTCTAAGGTGATTACAAGTTCTAGGTTACTACCCAACTTCTTGAATTTTTTTGCACTAATTTGTGTGGTTAATTAAGCTAAGATGCATGCATGAAACTAATTTATGGGTGGAATTTACTTACCTTACAAGACCTGGTCAAAAGCTCTAAAAAATGGAGGAATTTGCCTAAGGAGGAAGATGAAAAATGAGGAAAATGGGTTTAAAACTTGTACTTAAACTCACTGACTGAACAATGATCGCACCTGCGATGGCTGGGACCGCACCTGCGGTCTCGCATTTGCGAGCAAAATCTCGCACTTGCGAAATTTTGGCTGGGGGGCCTGGGATCGCACCTGCAAAAGGGAAGACCGCACCTGAGGTCTCGCACCTGCGATGCTGGGCAACCGCACCTGCGGTCACACCAGAGCAGGTGCACCAGCAGCTGAGTTTTGCTGGTTTTTAGCCCCGTTAGGTGCCCGGAAGGCACCTAGGCCCACCCGAGCCCTAATCCAAATATACCAGCGAGTCCCAAATCATAATACGGACTCACTCGAGCCTTCGGAACACTCAAAAAAACACTAAAACTCGAATTCACACCCCCAAACCTCAAGAACCAAACTTAGGAATTTTAAGTTTTCTAACTTTGCTAACAACGTGCCGAACTGACCTATACATCTCGGAACGATACCAAATTTCACAGATTACTCACACAACCTCCTACAAACTTGCCCGTGCGATCAAATCGCCAAACAACATCATACACATCGAATTAGGCCTAAAAATCCATGAATTCTATCAAGTTTCATAAAACATCAAATTTTCCATTTTAAGTCCGAAACACATCAAACGACATCCAATTTCAACCAAACTTTATAGAAAGTGCTTAAAACATATACAAGACCTGTACTGGGCACTGTAACCAAAATATAGGCCCGATACCATTACTTTCTAATAAGATTTCATTTTCAATTTCCATAGATATTTTCAAAAAACAATTTAACTCAAAAATTCATTTCTCAGGCTTGGGACCTCGGAATTCGATTCCAGGCATACGCCCAAGTCCCATATTTTTCTACGTACTCTCCAGGACCATCAAATCACGGTTCTGGGTCCGTTTACAGAAAATGTTGACCAAAGTCAACTTTAATCAATTAATCACTATGAAATCAACTTTTCATCAAGTTTCACATCAAAGCTTCCTAGCTACACGCTCGGGAAACACACGCATATCAAGGTGAGATTAACGGAGGATTTCAGGGCCTCGAAACACAATTTTCTGCTAAATTACACAAGATGACCTTTCAGGTCATCACACTTTGGGTTGTCCGCACCCTGCAGATGCTACCATGAGAAGGGCTTCTTGGTCCTCACTTTTGTATCAAATCCCCTTGGCTCCACCTTTGCATCATTGAAATATTCTGTGAGGGTGTTGGGATATGGGTAGGAGCTTTCACCTTTTCAGACAGCTATTGTCATGTTGGTCGACATGATGGAACCCACATTGATTGGGTACCCAGCCATAATAGATGCCACCAGAACTGCTCAAGGGAGTGGGAGATTGTTCTCATTCCTTCTTGGGTCAATACGCCTGCACACAAAGGTCTGCCATCCTTTTGCTTGATGAGTGGTGATTTTACCACTCATTCTACTCTCTTTTCTTTAGATTTTACATCCATTAATTATAATATGAGGTTGTTTATGGTGTGTACTGTTAGATTTTAGGTCAATGATGCCATGAAGAGAGTTGAATTCAATTGAAGTGGAATTGAGCAAAAAAGGGTTGAAACAATACAAAACTCTTTAGTGATTCCGCGCCTGCGGAACACTGGTCGCTTCAGCTACCTCGCATCTGCGAGGAAATGGCCGCATCTATGGAAGAAGGCCTGGTAGGCAGGAACCGCATCTGCGATCTGATCAATGCATCTGCGAAAGTGTACCTGCGCTTAAGGTCCACATCTACGGTCGTGCATCTGCACGAGTAAGTCCACTTCTGCGGAACCAGTGCTTCTCATTAATTGCCGCTTCTGCGTTAGGTTATCCACACCTGCGGAGCCGCACCTGCGAGGATCCTTCCACAGGTGCGGTTAACGGGCTTCAGACCTGGGCAGGAATGACATTTCACATTTTCTCAACTCCAAACCCGCAAATACACGACCTAGCTCATTTGTAAAATATCTTTGGCTTATTTTCAGTTCTTAGACTAGAGAGAACAAGTTTTGGAAGCTAGGGTTCTTGCACACACACTTGGTTATTGAAGTTTTGAAGCTTTAGGTTGAGAATTTCTTACTCATTTATGCATTTCCTTGAGTTGTTGAATATTTAAGTGTGTAATATTTATTTCCAACACTTGAATCTTGTTTATGGAAATATTCATATTTAAGGTGTGGATTAAATATCTTGTTGTTCTTATGTATTGAACGATTTTTAGTTATATTGAAGTGAGTTGTTGTTTCTTTAATTATTCTTGCTCTTTAATGTTTCCAAAGGGATCATCTAACTCTAGGACTCGCGAATTTACTTCGAATTAATTTTGTAAAAGATAATTTAGGGTTGGTAAAGATAAATTAACAAGAATTTGAGGCTTTAACTCTCATTTTATAGATTCTACCTAGGGATAGGATTGAACTACTTGTAGCCATATCCAGGTGCGCTTAATCTCTTAATTTTTTAGGGATAATTCAATTAGGAAGTCTTGTTAGTCTTCAGAAGAAGATAATATAGAATTGTTACTCATGGCTAATTAAAATAAACTCGCTCATATTTGTAAAATGGTGAAATACATTGGATCCTTACTTGAGTATAACTCCCGATGCATCCATACTTGTAGCCATTGATCATTTACTTGCTTTATAGGTTAGTTTACATTTTCGTAATTAGTTATAAATATCCTTATCAATTGCCGCTTCTATGTTAGGTTATCCGCATCTACGGAGCCGCACCTGCGAGGATCCTTCCGCAGGTGCGGTCAACGAGATTCAGACCTGTGCAAGAATGACATTTCACATTTTCTCAACTCCAAACCCACAAATACACGACCTAGCTCATAAGTAAAATATCTTTGGCTTATTTTTAGTTCTTATACTAGAGATAACAAGTTTTAGAAGCTAGGGTTCTTGCACACATACTTGGGTCTTGAAGATTTGAAGCTTTTGGTTGAGAATTTATCATTTATGCTCATTTCTTCATTTTCTTGCTTTATATTGAAATTTAAGTGCGTAGTATTTATTTACAACACTTGAATCTTGTTTATGGAGGTATTCATATTTAAAGTGTGGATTAAATATCTTGTTGTGCCTATGTATTGAACGATTTTCAGTTATATTAAAATGAGTTGTTTTTTCTTTAATTATTCTTGTTCTTTAATGTTTCCAAAGGGGTTAGCTAACCCTATGACTCACCCATTAACCTCGAATTAATTTTGGGAAAGATAATTTGGGGTTGGGAAAGATTAATTAACAAGAGCTTGATGTTTTAACCCTCATTTTATAGATTCTACCTAGGGATAAGATTGAACTACTTGTAGCCGTATTCGGGTGTGCTTAATCTCTTAATTATTTTAGGGATAATTCAATTAGTAAGTCTTTTTAGAGGAACGACCTGACCGGTCGTTTAGTATTATCGGACCTCGTTCGTCCAAATAAAACTTCCCATAGCGGCTTTGTATGATTTATGACTTACGGGGACTGGTGGTCCGGGTTTTGGAGGTGTTTAGAGTGCAATGGAACAATTGGTTCCTTAAGGTTGGACTTTAAGGCCAAGTTTGACTTCGGTCAACATTTTGGGTAAACAACCTCAGAATCAAGTTTCGTCGATTTCGGTAGCTCGTGTGATGATTTCAGACTTGGGCATATGTTCGGATTGGGTTTCAGATGACCCGGGGGAATTTTGGTGCCCAATATTGAAATAAGAAGTTCCTTAAGTTCATATTTTTGTTTGGGGAGTGTTTTTATGTTATCAAGGTCCGAACGGAATTCCGAGACTGGGAATAGTTTCGTTATGTTAATTAAGACCTGACTGCAAAATTTGGGGTCATTCCGAGTTGTATAGGTCGGTTCGGCGCGTTGTGAGCGAAGTCTAGAAAACTTAAAATTCCTAAGTTTGGTTCTTGGGGTTTGGGGAGTGATTTTGAGTTTTAGCGTTGTTTTGGGTGTTCCGAAGGCACGAGCGAGTTCGTATTATGATTTAGGACTTGTTGGTATATTTGGATTAGGACTCGGGTGGGCCCAGGTGCCTCCCGGGCACCTAACGAGGCCAAAAACCAGCTAAAACAACTGCTGGTGCAGCTGTTGCTGGTGTGACTGCAGGTGCGGTTGCCCAGCCGCAGGTGCGGGGCCGCTCCGGCGGTCCCAGCCTCGTAGGTGCGAAATCCCAGGGGCCCGCTACCTTCGCAGGTGCGGAACAATATCCGTAGGAGCGGGTCTGCTGGTATGGAAACCCCTCCGCAGGCGCGATCCCCAGCCCCCTCGCCATTTTCCGCAGGTGCGTTTATTTGCTAACCGGTGCGGGACCGCAGGGACGGTCCCTGGGTCGCAGGTGCGGAAACACTTGTAGGCAGACCTATTTAAATGTCTAAACACAGGTTTTCTTCATTATTTCTCATCCTAAACTGCATTAGAGAGCCTTCAAGATTGAGAAGCACCCTCCACGATCTATATAGTGCTAAGGTGAGTAATTCCTCTCTATTTTCCTAAATCTTACAAGGAATTAAACTAGAATTAATTATTAAAACATCAAAAATCAAGAATTTGGGTAGTACAAGTTAGGGCTCTTAAGAATTTCATAAATCACCCAACGATTGCCGTGCATTCCAGTATAGTTACGTAATCTTGATCCTTAGGCTACGAGTGAGCGACCCCTTCATTAATTCTCGATATTCGAGCATGCAGGCTCGGGGTTGAAATTGGGTATTTCTTCAAGAATGGTGAATTTTGGGTTAATAAATTAATTCTTCTTCTTTGATCATGAGTTGATGTAATTTTACTATATTTGGCTAGTTGCGAGCCGTCGAGGGTAGATTTCGGAGTTTCGGGCGCATCCTTGATTCGAGGGGTGGTTTCGTCACGAGGTGAGTCTCCTTTCTAACCTTGTAAGGGGGAATTTTTCCCCTAGGTGATTTAAATGCTATATGTCATAATTTGTGGGGGCTACGTACGTACAAAGTGACAAGAGTCCATATGTAGCGACTATTTCTATTATGTCCGGGTAATTAGGCCCACATTATGCCTTACATTTTACTTGATATGAACTATATGTGTGATGAATTTACATTTCATATTGTTTACATTCCCGAAGTTATGAAATTTGAGAAAAACTTGTAAGAAATTTGGTTATGGAAAGGCATTCTCTTTTAAAAAGGAATAATGTATGTGCATGTGACCGCTTCGCAAATTGTATTTCATTAGCGGAGTGTGATTTCCCCCACTCTATTGAGAGGCGCACTTTTGGGACGGGCCGATCAATCCTTCGGTAGTGCACGGTGAGATTGAGAGATGCACTTTTGGGATGGGCCGGTCAATCCCTCGGCAGTGCATGGAGAGATTGAGAGATGCACTTTTGGGACGGATGGATCGATCCTTCGGCAGTGCGTAGAGAGGCTGAGAGATGCACTTTTGGGACGGGCCGATCGATCCTTCGGCAGTGCATAGAGAGCTTGAGAGGTGCACTTTTGGGATGGGCTGATCGATCCTTCGGCAGTGCACGAGCGAGACTATCCTGTGACTCCGGCCGGTTGTCCTCACCCTGCATGCGTATGCTTTATTTGTTATTAAATTTCATGAAATTGATCTGACAGATATTTGGGAAAAAGTGAAGTGGAAATTGTTTTATTTATCCTCAGTATTCTTCCTGGATTTCAGTATCTTACATATATATACTTCTTGCTTCATTGCCTTACATACCTACTGTTTTTATTACATTATGTTAATTTATACTGTTGGACCTTAGTGAGTGTCATGTCGACTTCTCGTCACTACCTCCTCGCGGTTAGGCGGGATACTCACTGGGTACATATATATATTTATGCACTCATGCTGCACTTCTGACTTAACTGTACAGGTTCTGGGGCTGGTGTTTCTAGTTATCCGACCGGAGCTTGACATATTCCGGACCTGACTCTACGGTGAGCTGACTCCCTTGGCGATTCCTAGCTATGCTATGGAGTTATCTTTTGTTTTTTCCTGTCCATATCCTTTCAGACAACAGTACCTCTTGTATCTTCTTTTGTATATTCTACTAGTCGCCCATTGACTTGTGACACTAGATCCTGGCACGCACTTAGTAGATTCTATTTTTGGGACTGTATATATATATATATATATATATGTTGGATCACGATCATTTTGGCTGTATGTACTTAAATTGATAAAATGCTTCCGCTTCTATTTTAAATAAGTTAAGTGTAAAACTTTGGGGAACATGTGGGGTTGGTATGTAAACAAGGAAAACTTCACTAGTAAGCAACCGTTGTCTGCCTGACCCTGGTGTTGGGCGCCATCATGACCCGCATGGGATTTTGGGTCGTGACAACGTGGTATCAGAGCTCTAGGTTCACGTAAGTTTCACGAGTCACGGGCGAACCCAGTAGAGTCTTGCGGATCGGTACGGAGACGTCTGTACTTATCTTCAGGAGGCTACAGGGTGTTAGGATACCTCTATTTCTTCTTACTCTATCGTGCAGCCTATGATTTACTAAATTCATTTTTCTATTTTCTCACAGATGGTGAGGACACGTGCATCTGATGTTCCAGACCCGGGAAGGGCCGCTACCCCCACCGTCCGAGGGCCTGGGGAGGTCACCGGCACGTAGTAGTGGACGAGGGCGTCCCAGAGCTATACCGGTCCCACCACCAGAGGACCCTATATTAGAGGAGCAGGATGAGGTGCCCCTAGCAGATCCGGCACCCATAGACTTTATGACGGCGCCAGGCTTCCAGGCAGCCATGGGCTGTATGATGAGATTCATGGACACCATGTCCCAGGCTGGTTTATTTCCAGCAGATCCTGCCACTTCATAGGCGGGAGGGGGAGCCCAGACCCTATTGCCCAGGACACAGGACCGACAACATCATTATATCCCGCCCCAGGTACACTGCCCGTGGATGGTACCCAGCCTGTAGCGGCAGCACCAGAGCCTAGACCAGCTGTGGGTGTCGACCATCACAAGATGTTAGACAGATGGACCCACTTGCGCCCTCCAGTCTTCGGGGGTGAGCAAGGTGAAGATGCCCAGGACTTCATTGATAGGTGCAGGGATAGACTGCACAACATGGGGGGATCCTAGCGTCCTATGGAGTGGACTTCACTGCATTCCAGTTAGAGGGCAGAGCTCGCAGGTGGTGGCAGTCTTATATTCTCAGCAGGCCAGTCGATTCTCCTACTATCACTTGAGAGCAGTTCACACAGATGTTCTCGGATAGATATATTCCACCCTCTGAGAGGGAATAACTTAGGGGTCAGTTTGAGTGGTTAGAGCAGGGACAGATGTCCGTGACAGATTATGAGGCCAGATTTTCAGACCTGTCACGCCACGCTCTTATGATATTGCCCACCGATGCGGAGAGAGTTCGAAGGTTTGTAGTAGGGTTGCATCCAAGTATTAGATCCACCATGGCTCGAGAGGTGGAGATGGGTACCCTTTATCAACTCGTTGTGGAGATTTCTCGTAGGATCGAGGGTTACCGGTTAAGGAGCAGGGAGCAGGGTCAGCAGGACAAGAGGGCTAGGTTCTCAGGGGATTTCAGAGGTGCCCCAGCTAGGGGCAGAGGTCAGCATAGTAGTGGTCAGCCCAGCAGGCCTTTATACTCAACACCTCCACCACCTCCTCGAGGTGTTCCAGCGAGGCCTCATTTCAATGCCATGCCAAAGCGTTCCTACCGTCCTCCAGCCATTCAGAGTTCACATAGTGGTCATTCCAGTCATCAGAGATCCTCTGATCCTTATTTCAGTGCTATGCCTGAGGGCTCTCATCGCCTTCCGTCCCTTCAGGGATCTTCCTCGGGGCAGCAGACTGTGCCACCTAGGCAATGTTATGAGTGTGGAGAGCCGGGTCATATGAGGAGGCAGTGTCCCCAGTATCAGGGCAAGGCCGTGCAGCAGAGCTATCAGTCGATGGGTCCGGCACCAGCAGTCCGACCACCTAGAGGTGGAGGCCAGTCAGGGGGAGGTCAGGCAGCGCTCCTATTCACTTTGGTGGGGATCAGTCTTCAGGTGCTCCAGCCAGATTTTATGCTATTCCAGCCAGATCATATGCAGTGGCCTCAGACGCCGTGATCACAGGTATTATCTCAGTATATGGTAGAGAGGCTTCAGTATTGTTTGATCCAGGATCCACCTATTCATATGTTTCAGCCTTATTTGCTCCTTTTCTAGATGTCTCTCGAGAGTCTTTGGGATATCCTATATATGTGTCCACTCCTATGGGCGACTCTGTGGTGGTAGACCGGGTGTATCGGTCTTGTGTGATCACCTTATGTGAGTTTGAGACAAGAGCTGACCTTTTATTGCTCGACATGGTTGATTTTGAGGTTATTCTAAGCATGGATTGACTATCTCCCTATCATGTCGTGCTTGATTTCCATGCCAATACAGTTACTTTAGCCATGCCTGAGTCACCTAGGCTGGAGTGGAGGGGTTCTTCAGTTAGCGCAACCAGCCGGGTCATTGCATTCCTGAAGGCTCGACATATGGTCGAGAAGGGTTGTCTAGCCTATTTGGCTTATGTGTGGGACACCACCGCCGGGTCTCCGACGATTGATTCTATGCCAGTTGTTCGAGAGTATGCTGATGTATTTCCTTCGGATCTTCCGGGCATGCCTCAGGACCGTGATATTGACTTCTACATTGATTTAGCTCCAGGTACTCAGCCTACATCCATTCCTCCATATCATATGGATCCGAAAGAGTTGAAGGAGCAGCTTGAGGAGTTGTTATCGAAGGGGTTCATCAGACCGAGTGTATCGATGTGATGTGATCCAATTTTATATGTGAAGAAAAAGGACGGGTCTATGCAGTTATGTATTGACTACCGCCAGTTGAACAAGGTTACCATTAAGAACAAGTATCCCTTGCCGCACATCGATGATTTGTTTGACCAGTTGCAGGGTGCTCGTGTGTTTTCTAAGATTGATTTGAGATCGGGGTATCATCAGTTGAGGATTCGGGCTTCAGATGTTCTGAAGACTGCTTTTCGTACGAGATATGGCCACTATGAGTTCCTAGTCATGTCCCTTAGCTTGACTAATTCCCAGCATCATTCATGGACTTGATGAATAGGGTGTTCAGGCCATATATTGATTCCTTCGTCATTGTCTTCATTCATGACATTTTGATTTACTCCCGTAGCCTGGGGGAGCACGAGCAGCATTTGAGAGTTGTGCTCCAGACTTTGCGATAACAGAAGCTATATGCTAAGTTCTCCAAGTGTGAGTTTTGGTTGGATTCCATGGAATTCTTGGGGCATGTGGTATCCAGAGAGGGTATCAAGTTTGATCCTCAGAAGATCAAGGCAGTTCAGAGTTGGTCGCGTCCTACTTCAGCTACAGAGATCAAGAGCTTTTTAGGCCTAGCAGGTTATTATCTCCGATTTGTGGAGGGTTTCTATTCTATTGTAGCTCCATTGACTGGATTGACTCAGAACAATGCCCCGTTTCGATGGTCTGACGAGTGTGAGGCGAGCTTTCAGAAGCTCAAGACAGCACTAACCTCAGCTCCAGTTGTAGTATTGCCTTTCGGTTCTGGGATGTACACGGTATATTGTGACGCTTCACGCATTGGCTTGGGGTGTGTATTGATGCAGGATGGGAGAGTTATTGCTTATGCTTCACGCCAGCTGAAGGTTCATGAGAAGAATTACCTTGTGCATGATTTGGAGTTGGCGGCGATTGTTCATGCTCTTAAGATTTGGAGGCACTATTTGTATGGAGTGTCCTGTGAGGTTTATACATACCACCATAGTTTGCATCACTTGTTCAAGTAGAAGGATCTTAATTTGAGGCAGCGTAATTGGCTTGAATTGTTGAAGGATTATGATATCACCATTCTTTATCACCCGGGCAAGGCTAATGTGGTGGCAGATGCTTTGAGCAGGAAGGATGAGAGTATGGGTAGCTTGGCTTATATTGCAACGGAGGAGAGACCCCTAGCCTTGGACATTCAGTCCTTAGCCAATCGATTGGTGAGATTAGACCTTTCAGAGCCTCGTCGAGTTTTGGCACATGTGGTTGCTCAGTCTTCATTATTGGGAGAGATCAAGGCCCGGTAGTTCTATGATCCGTGCTTAGAAAAGCTTCAGGAGAAAGTGGTTCAGGGTAGGGCCAAGGAGGTTGATATTGGCGAGGATGGTGTTCTGAGACTTCAAGGCCGCTTATGTGTTCCTAATATTGATGGCTTGAGGGAGAGGATTCTAGAGGAGGCACACAGTTCTCGGTATTATGTTCACCCTGGTGCTACGAAGATGTATCGTGATTTGAAGCAGCATTTCTGGTGGAGGCGAATGAAGAAGGACATTGTGGAATATGTGACTATGTGCCATAATTTCCAGTAGGTTAAGTATGAGCACTAGAGGTCAGGGGGCCTACTTCAGCAGATGCCCATTCCTGAGTGGAAATAGGAGCGCATTGTTATGGACTTCGTAGTTGGGTTGCCTCGGACTTCATGGAAGGTTGACGCGGTTTGGGTCATTGTGGATAGAATGACCAAATCGGCTCATTTCATTCTAGTGGCTACTACCTATACATCTGAGAGGTTGGCCCAGATCTACATTCAGGAGATAGTCCAGTTGCATGGTGTGCCGGTGTCCATTATATCAGATCGAGGTCCTCAGTTTTCTGGAGAGCATTGCATAGTGAGATGGGCACCCGGATAGACCTCGGCACAACATTTCACCCTCAGACTGACGGTCAGTCAGAGCGTACAGTTCAGATATTGGAGGATATGCTCAGGGCATGTGTGATTGATACTAGGGGTTAGTGAGACCAGTTCTTGCCTTTGGCCGAGTTTTCTTACAATAATAGTTATTAGTCCAACATTGAGATGGCACCATTTGAGGCTTTGTACAGTCAACAATGTCGTTCTCCTATCGGGTGGTTTGAGCCTAGCGAGGCTAAGTTATATGGCACCGACCTGGTGAGATGCCCTGGAGAAAGTGAAGTTGATTCAGGAGAGGCTCCGTACAGCACAGTCCCGACAGAAGAGTTACGCGGATCAGAGGGCGCGTGATGTATCGTTTATGGAGGGAGATAGGGTCCTATTGAAAGTCTCGCCTATGAAAGGTATTATGAGGTTTGGGAAGAAGGGCAAGCTGAGCCCGAGTTTTATAGGTCCATTCGAGGTGTTGAGGCGAGTTGGGGAGGTTGCTTATGAGCTGGCCTTACCTCCTAGTTTATCAGGAGTTCACCCAGTTTTTCATGTATCCATGCTCCGGAGGTACCACACCGACTTCTCTCACGTGGTTGATTTCAACACTATTCAGTTGGATGAGAGGTTGGGCTACGAGGAAGAGCCAGTTTCTATTATTGATAGGCAGGACCGCCAGTTAAGGTCCAAGAGAGTTTCTGCCATAAAGGTCCAGTGGAGGGGCCAACCAATTGAGGAGGCGACCTGGAAGTCCGAGGAGGACATGCGGAGACGATATCTACACTTACTCAGTACTTCAGG
Source organism: Nicotiana knightiana (assembly GCA_005239525.1). Lineage (NCBI taxonomy): Eukaryota > Viridiplantae > Streptophyta > Magnoliopsida > Solanales > Solanaceae > Nicotiana > Nicotiana knightiana. The sequence continues at coordinate 8,087 of ML416630.1, read as the reverse complement.
TATGATTCTAGACCCGTTCAAGGACGAACGCTTGTTTAAGAGGTGGAGAATGTAACGAACCGACCGGTCGTTTTGCGTTATCGGACCCCGTTCCCCTAAATGAAACTTCCCATAGAGGCTTTGTATGATTTATGACTTGCGGGGATTTGTGGTTTGGGTTTCGGAGGTGTTTAGAGTGCAATAGGAACAATTAGTTCCTTAAGGTTGGCCTTTAAGGCCAAGTTTGACTTCGGTCAATATTTTGGGTAAACGACCTCAGAATCGAGTTTTTTTGGTTTCGGTAGGTTCGTGTGATGATTTCAGACTTGGGCGTATGTTCGGATTAGGTTTCGGATGACCCGGGGGCGTTTCGGCGCCCAATATTAAAATAAGAAGTTTCTTAAGTTCATATTTTTTTGGTGCGTGTTTTTGTGTTAGCAAGGTCTGAATGGAATTCCGAGACCGGAATAGTTCCGTTATGTTAATTATGACCTGCTTGCAAAATTTTGGGTCATTCCTAGTTGTATAGGTCGGTTCGGCGCGTTGTGAGCGAAGTCTAGAAAACTTAAAATTCCTAAGTTTGGTTCTTGGGGTTTGGTGGGTGATTTTGAGTTTTAGCATTGTATTGGGTGTTCCGAAGGCTCGAGCGAGTCCGTATTATGATTTGGGACTTGTTGGTATATTTGGATTAGGGCTCGTGTGGGCCCAGGTGCCTGTCAGGCACCTAACGTGGCTAAAAACCAGCTAAAATAACTGTTGGTGCAGCTGTTGCTGGTGTGACCGCAGGTGCGGTTGCCCAGCCTTGCAGGTGCGGGACCGCTCCTGCGGTCCCAGCCTTGCAGGTGCGAAATCCCAGGGGGGCCCTACCTTCGCAGGTGCGGAACAATTTCCGCAGGAGCGGGTCCGCTGGTGCAGAAACCCCTCCGCAAGCGCGATCCCTAGCCCCCTCGCCATTTTCCGCAGGTGCGGTCCCTGGGTCGCAGGTGCGGAAACACCTATAGGCAGACCTATTTAAATGCTTAAACACGTGTTTTATTCATTATTTCTCATCCTAAACTCCATTAGAGAGCATTCAAGCTTGAGTAGCACCCTCCACGACCTATATAGTGCTAAGGTGAGTAATTCCTCTCTATTTTCCTAAATTTTACATGGAATTCAACTAGAATTAATTATTAAAACATCAAAAATAAAGAATTTGGGTAGTACAAGTTAGGGATCTTAAGAATTTGATAAATCACCCAACTATTTCCATGCATTCCAGTAAAGTTACGTAATCTTGATCCTTAGGCTATGAGCGAGCGACCCCTTCATTAATTCTCGATATTCGAGCATGCGGGCTCGGGGTTGAAATTGGGTAATTCTTCAAGAATGGTGAATTCTGGGTTAATAGGTTATTTTTCTTATTTGATCATGAGTTGATGTAATTATACTATATTTGGCTAGTTGCGAACCGTTGAGGGTAGATTTCGGAGATTCGGGCGCATCCTTGATCCGAGGGGTGGTTTCGTCATGAGGTGAGTCTCCTTTCTAACCTTGTAAAAGGGAATTGTCCCCCTAGGTGATTTAAATGCTATATGTGATAATTTGTGGGGGCTACGTACGTACAAAGTGATGAGAGCCCGTACGTAGCGACTATTTCTATTATGTCCGGGTAGTTAGGCCCTCATCGTGCGTTGCGTTTTACTTGATATGAACTATATGCGTGCTGAATTTACATTTCATATTATTTACATTTCCGAAGTTATGAAATTTGAGAAAAACTTGTAAGAAATTTGGTTATGGAAAGGCATTCTCTTTTAAAAAGGAATAATGTATGTGCATGTGACCGCTTCGCAAATTTTATTCCACAAGCGGAGTGTGATTTACCCCACTCTATTGAGAGGTGCGCTTTTGGGACGGGCCGATCAATCCTTCGGCAGTGCACGGCGAGACTGAGAGATGCACTTTTGGGATGGGCCGGTCGATCCCTCGGCAGTGCATGGAGAGATTGAGAGACACACTTTTGGGACGGGCCGATCGATCCTCGGCAATGCGTAGAGAGGCTGAGAGATTCACTTTTGGAACGGTCCGATCGATCCTTCGACAGTGCATAGAGAGCTTGAGAGGTGCACTTTTGGGACGGGCCGATCGATCCTTCGGCAGTGCACGAGCGAGACTATCCTGTGACTGCGGCAGGTTGTCCTCACCCTACATGCGTATGCTTTATTTGTTATTAAATTTCATGAAATTGATCTGACAGATATTTGGGAAAAAGTGAAGTGGTAATTATTTTATTTATCCTCAGTATTCTTCTTGGATTTCAATATCTTACATATATATACTTGTTGCTTCATTGCCTTACATGCCTACTATTTTTATTACATTATGTTAATTTATACTGTTGGACCTTAGTGAGTGTCATGTCGACTTCTTGTCACTACCTCTTCGAGGTTAGGCGAGATAATCACTGGGTATATATATATATTTATGTACTCGTGCTGCACTTCTGTACTTAACTGTACAGGTTATGGGGCTAGTGTTTCTAGTTATCCGACCGGAGCTTGACATATTCCGGACCTGACTCCACGGTGAGCTGCCTCCCTTGGCGATTCCCAGCTATGCTACGGAGTTATCTTTTGTTTATTCCTGTCTATATCCTTTCAGACAGCAGTACCTCTTGTATCTTCTTTTGTATATTCTACTAGTCGCCCATTGACTTGTGACACTAGATCCTGGCACGCACTTAGTAGATTCTATTTTTGGGACTGTATATATATATATATATATATATGTTGGATCACGATCATTTTGGCTGTATGTACTTAAATTGATAAAATGCTTCCGCTTCTATTTTAAATAAGTTAAGTGTAAAACTTTGGGGAACATGTGGGGTTGGTATGTAAACAAGGAAAACTTCACTAGTAAGCAACCGTTGTCTGCCTGACCCTGGTGCTGGGCGCCATCATGATCCGCATGGGATTTTGGGTCGTGACAGTTAGTCTTCGAAAGAAGATAATATAGAATTGTTACCCATGGCTAATTAACATAATGTCAGGACCCCAGTTCGCCTTCCGTGAACATGGCGTGACGGCACCTAGTTCCTATAACTACGTAAGCCTAGCAATGCGGAATATCAACATAACTTGCGAAAATAATTAAGTAAAAGAAAGCTGAACAATCTAAAAGGAAGAATCTATATAAATGCCACTTGGCATATACAACCCAAAATAATACGGAAGTCTACAACATCACCCCAAAACCCGGAAACTCAGGAGAATCACAGGCTAACAGAATATAATACACTGCTCTAACTCCAGAATGTCTATACAACTGTAAGGAAGGATAAACTTTTCACAAAAAGGTGGAATAAGATAGAGACTCCTGGTCTGCGGACGCGGCAGATATACCTCAAAGTCTCTTCTGTATCTCTCAACCTCGGGGATAGTATGCCTGACTGGAGGTACCTGGATCTGCACATGAATAACATACACAGGAAAGGGCATGAGTACACCACAGTAGTACTCAGTAAGTGCCAAGCCTAACCTCGGTCGGGTAGTGACGAGGAAGGTCAGGGCCCTACTGAGGTCAAACAATATAATAGGAATTTACAGCATGAAAACATGCGGTAATAATGAGTACAACAGTGAAATACGACAGGTCAAACAAGGCAATAACTAAACACAAGAACTGAGTAAACACAAAATATGTACAACATAATAACAATGGTAACAATGAGGATCTCCCAGGATACCGTCCTGTAGTCCTTTTCTCAACTGTCCAGTGGATCTCCCGGGATACCGTCCCGCAGTCCATCATATGTATATCCGAAGGATCTCCCGGGATACCGTACCGTAGTCCTTTTCTCAATTGTCCAGTGGATCTCCCGGGATACCGTCCCGTAGTCCATCATATGTATATCCGAAGGATCTCCCGGGATACCGTACCGTAGTCCTTTTCTCAATTGTCCAGTGGATCTCCCGGGATACCGTCCCGTAGTCCATCATATGTATATCTGAAGGATCTCCAGGGATACCGTCCCGTAGTCCCAAAGTAAATATGCAGGGGGATCTCCGGGGATACCGTCCCGTAGTCCCAAAGTAAATATGCAGGGGGATCTATCGGGAATATAACCCGCAATCCCAAAGTAAACAAACAAGGGGGGGGGGGAGCTACCGGAATCCCACATCCGTAGTCCCAATGTAAATACGCAGCCACAACAAGAAGATATTCAGAAATAGAGGGCAACATTACAAGGCAACAAGTAGTTCTAGCCTAACATGCTTCACGTAGTACAATTAAAGCAATTTAAGCAAATAGGCAATTTAGGGCAACTAGGCATGCTTTTCTAAGCTAACATAGACTATAATTACAAGTGGAATAAAACAGGTAAGAAAGAAACTCAGTCTAAATATTTAAAGTAAAAATCGGATTTTCAAACAATAGCACAAGTACGCGCTCGTCACCTCACGTACAAGGCATTCAATTACCAAATATCACATCCTAAGGGGAAAGGTCCCCCACACAAGGTTATACAAGCCACTTACCTCGAACCGGCTCAAAATCAACTTGAAACCACACGTTTTCCACGAGTATCCGACTCCAAATAGCCCAAATCTATACAATTCAATTACATATCGTAAATAACATCTCATGCTACTGATTATACTGCCTAATTCAAGCTAAGGCGCGAAATTATGTAAAATGACCAAATCACCCTTCGGGCCCACGACTCGGAATCGGGTAAAATTTATATTTTCCGTACACCCATTCACTCACGAACTCATTTAACCAGAAACAATCGAAATTCGATGCCAAAAACCCCACAATTTTTCAGAATTTCGGATTGGGGAAAATCTCATCCCTTCCTATGTTTTTTCCCCCATTTTTGATAATTAAACTAAAGAAAACAACGGAAATTAATGGTCTAACAATGAATTAGGATTAGGAAATGTTACCTATGATCCTTCTCTGCAAAATCCACAGAAAATCGCCAATCTTTGAGCCCTCACATGATTTTTGGAATTATGAACCAAACTCTCGAATTTTTGGAATAAAATACCCAGGCAATCCGCACCTGCGGACTCGATCACCGCACCTGCGGAACAAGCATCGCAGGTGAGGAAGTCACTTAAAATGCACTGGGGCCACACCTGCGGTCGTTTGGTCGCGCCTGCGGTCCCACACCTGCAGAACCCAGGTCGCACTTGCGACCACTGGTCAATCACCCCTCTAACTTGTGATCAAGCCCCTCGTGCCTGTGAGTCCTCACCTGCGGAAAAATCTTCGCAGGTGCGAAGACACCAGAAGAGCCTGGTTCAGCAGCAGCAAAATTCCCATTTTTTCACCCGTTAAGCATCTGAAACAACCCCGAGGCCTCTGGGACCTCAACCAAAACCACCAAACAACCCTAACACCTTATTTGAATTATTTCGAGCCTTAAAAAACACATCTCGTAACATCAAAATCATCAATTATGCATAGGTTCAAGCCTAGAAACTTAAGAAAATTCTAAAATTCACATCCGACGCCGAAACACGTCTAAACTTATCCGACTGACCTCAAATTTTGCACACACATACCAAATGACATGACGGAACTACTGCAACTTCCGAAATTCCATTCCGACCCTCGGTCAAAAATTCACTATCGGACCGAAAACTTCAAAAATTCAAACTTCGGCATTTCAAGCCTAAATGAGCTACGGACTTCCAAAATACATTTCGAACACGCTTCCAACCCCGAAATCACCTAACGGAGCTAACGAAACCATCAAATTTCCATTCCGAGTCCGTCTTCACACTGCTCCGACTACGGACAACTTTCCAACACTTAAGCTCTCCTTTAGGGACTAAATATCCCAAAACTCCCCGAAACATAAAACTGAACGTCCCGATAATTCAATTAAGCATAAATAGACTTGGGGAAAACAATTAACATGGGATCGGGGCATAAATTATTAAGATGACCGTCCGGGTCGTCACACATAACCTCGCTCATATTTGTGAAATCGTGAAATACATTGGATCATTACTTGAGTGTAATTCCCGATGCATCCATACTTGTAGCCATTGATATTTTACTTGCTTTATAGGTTAGTTTACATTTTAGCATATAGCTATAATATTTTCTCAACAATCAAATTCTCAGTGTCTGGCATTGCATAATAAGTGATAATTTCCTTACACGCCTAATCGCCTACATATTGTTCTCTGTGGCATTCAACCCCGACTCATAGTTGGGTAAAGTATATTGCATGTGACCGTGTCCATTTACTTTTTAATAGTGAATTTGGACGTCATCAAAATTGGCGCCGTTGCCGGGGAACAATTTGGCGTATTTAGGTTGGTTGAGAAGTAAGTGTAAGTGCTTTGGTTCAAACTTGTGAATATTTGTGTAATTATTTTCTCATCTTTATTTTATATTCTTGATTGTGTCTTGTTTATTTTCTTAATTTTGAAAATAAAATGGCATCATATAATAAAAATTGGTCGGATGGTAGTTGTTCATACTTTGATGATCCCTGTCCTTATTGTGGAGGACCACACTCGTGGAAAAATTGTTTAAATTCTCCCGGGGGTGGATTGTGCGCACAATCTCAAACCCATGAGTGGAGTATTTTTGATAAGTGTGGTCGTCAAAATTGTCATTGGGATAATTGTGCTTATTTGTCCTTGTAATGAAAATTATAGGGATGTTGAAGTGGAAGAAATTGAGCATGGTCAAAATGGAGAGTTTGANAATATAAATTGGTGATGTTTTACTAATTCTACTGACAATAATAATAACTAACAATTACTAACAATGTGTTGTAAACAATTATGATAAAGGTCTAAGGTTATGGTTTCCCCCGTCGGTGAACTTCCTTCTCGGATACTTCTTATAGTTTGATTAGTTGTCTCTATCAATCATGGACACTCTATCTACCATAAATCTCTCTCAAGTGATTATGATAACTTACTAGATGCACTCTCTCAAGTTACGCTAGCTAGATTGCATTACAGTTCACTTTAGATTGCACCCGAGGTATCGTTATTTCTAATCCAACCTCTAAACCCTCGGTTATGACTTTCGTCTATACTCTGGGAGTGGTGTTGTTCAAACAATTACCTAAATATGCACTCTCTCTCAAGTAGATACATAATAAATAGGCACAGCTAATTGAGGGCCCTTCAATCAACTACAACAAGAACGTAGTTGAACAAATAGAGATTAATCAACCAATCAAAACTATATTAATATCACAATATGTTTATCCCCCCAACGGCTTCCACCAAAACCCTAGATTAAGAAAATTAGCTAGTCATATTCATAAGAATCAATTCTAAAATAACTTGCATAATTGAACTACAAAATAATGAATAAAAGCTATAAAAATCAATGTTTGCTTCACTGAGTAGTAATCCACGGGTTTTTCTTCACTTCCATCCTCTTCAAGTTGTGTTTTTGGGTCTATTCATATGTTTGGGATAAACCCTAAACATGTAGGAGACTTCTATTCCAACCGGAAAACACTTATAACTCTTTAAAACTCGGAATTGACCGGACTTCGGGACCCAGGCGTTTGGGCTCAAACGCCCCCTTAAAGCCAGGGCAGACCTGTCTTTAGGGGTCTAACGCCCCACTAACGCCAGGCTGACCCTGGCTTTAGGGGCCAAACGCCCCACTAATGCCCGGGTTGGCCTGACTTTAAGGCCAAAACGCCCGGCTGTAGCCCGGGCCATTCCTCTTCGCCTCTTGAGCGTATTTTCGACGTTCATGCATCCATTTAGCTCGGTTTCCATCTNTTTGCTCGTCCTCGAGCAATCAAACTACACTCATGTACACAACTTATTAAGCAAATCCCTTAAGACGTTATACCAAGAATTTTTAAAACAGTTTAAGCACAAAGGTGTGACATCCTCGCCTCAATAATCGACTCACATATACCATGCTTTATTCACAATCCACTAACTAATCTAACATAGAGGTCAACAACATTACCTTTCTTTCATGAATCATGTGCCTTCACCAAATCAAAGAGCTAGTTCCTCACACAATAAAATTTAAGAACACTTAGGACTCAAGATAGAAAGAATTCACTCGCTCTCAAAAATAGTATTCATATGCCACAAAAGATGCACCATAGGCTT
>ML416626.1:0-24080 GCA_005239525.1 Nicotiana knightiana | reverse complement strand
AATGTGTGAAGGAGTGGGGGTGAGGCAAGAGTGAAGTGGGGAAGTGGTGTGAGGGAGTGGGGTATTTTTTTTATTTTTATTTTTATTTTAATTTAATTTTTATATTTTTTTTCGTTTTTATTTATTTATTATTATATATATATATTTTCTTCTATTTAAACATAGGAACAAATCTTATATTCTAAGAATGTGAATATTTTATTGTTTTTAATTTTCTTAAATAGAACCTATTAAGAGTAAGATAAAAATTAAAATATTAAGATTAGACCTAACATTAATATTTACAGCAAAAATAGTATAGAATTTGGGTGTGGTCAAAAAATAGTTGTTCACAGACGGTATAGGACCTTGAACCCGTAGGCAATACCAACATTGGAGCTGAAGTGAGGGTTGTCTTGAGATTCTGAAAGCTTTCCTCACACTCCTCAGTCCACCTGAACGGAGCACCCTTTTGAGTCAACCTGGTCATCGGTACTGCAATGGATGAAAAACCCTCTACAAAATGGCGATAGTACCCAGTCAAACCAAGGAAACTACGGATCTCCGTAGCTGATGACGGTCTAGGCCAACTCTGCACCGCCTCCACCTTCTTCGGATCTACCTTAATCCCATCCCACGACACTATGTGGTCCAAGAATGCCACTGAGTCAAGCCAGAACTCACATTTAGAGAATTTGGCATACAATCTCTTCTCCCTCAAAGTCTGAAGCATAGTCCTCAGATGCTGCTCATGATCTTCCTGTGATCGGGAATACACCAGGATGTCGTCAATAAACAAAATGACGAATGAATCAAGATAAGGACGGAACACACTGTTCATCAAATGCATAAAAGTTGACGGGGCATTGGTCAGCCTAAATGACATAACAAGGAACTCATAGTGTCCATATCTGGTCCTGAAGGGAGTCTTCGGGATATCCGGCTCCCGAATCTTCAACTGATGATAGCCAGAACGCAAGTCAATCTTGGAGAATACCCTGGAACCCTGTAGCTGGACGAATAAATCATCAATGCGGGGCAGAGGATACCTGTTCTTCATGGTGACCTTGTTCAACTGTTGATAATCAATACACATACGCATAGAACCATACTTTTTCTTCACAAATAATACTGGAGCACCCCAAGGTGATACACTGGGTCTGATGAAACCCTTATCGAACAACTCCTGTAACTACTCCTTTAACTCCTTCAACTCAGGAGGAGCCATAGGTAAGGAGGATAGGAATGAGCTGAGTGCCTGGCAACAAATCAATGCCGAAGTCAATATCTCTGTCGGGCGGAATACCCGGAAGATCAGCTGGGAATATATCAGGAAAGTCCCTCACTACTGCAAATGACTCAACTGGAGGGGTATCAACACTAGCATCTCTCATATAATCCAAGTACGCATCACACCCCTTCTCAACCATCCGCTGAGCCTTAAGGAATGAAATGACCCTGCGGGGAGTATACTCTAAGGTACCTCTCCACTCAAATCTCGGCAAGCCTGGCATAGCCAGCGTCACGGTCTTAGCATGACAATCAAGAATAGAATAATGGGGCGACAACCTGTCCATGCCCAAGATAACATCAAAATCTACTATGCTGAGTAATAATAAATCAGCCCTGGTCTCAAAACCACTAAGAGAAATCAAACACTACCAATATACGCGGTCCACAACTAGAGAGTCTCCCACAGGAGTAGATACATAGATAGGGGAACTCAAAGAATCCCGAGATATCCCCAAATATGGAGCAAAATAAGAGGACACATATGAATACATAGAGCTTGGATCAAATAATACGGATGCATCCTTATGGAAGACAAGGATAATACCTGTGATGATTGAGTCTGAAGAAACAGCCTCGGAACGGGATGGAAGAGCATAGTATCTGGCCTGGCCTCCCTCTCTAGGATTACCTCTACCTCCTCGACCCCTACCTCAAGCTAGCTGAGGAGGTGGAGCGGCAGCTGGGGTTGGAAGAATAGCTGGAGGACCCGGCGGAGCATGTGGAGGCTGATAAGACTGTGGAGGCGCACCCCTCCTGGCCCTAGGGCAATCTCTAATCAAGTGACGAGTATCACCACACTCAGAACAACCCCTCGAAGGACACCGCGGCTGAGACTGAATAGGAGTTGGCCTGCTGGGATGGCTTGAAATAGCACCTCGAACTGGAGGCATACTGGATACTGGCGGTGCATAATAGAACTCCTGAGACCTAGGAGGAGCTGGAATACCGCTGGCTGCTGGAAGGGCTAAATGAACAGGGCGGCCCACAAAGCCCCACTACCATGATGTGCTGCTAGTGCACGAGCTCCTGAAAAATGAGCAGTCTCTCGAAACCTCTTGGTCTCTGATGCGAGACTAAATTGCATAGTTTAACATGTGATATATCTTACATTTTATGCGCATTAATGATAAAATTACACTTGTTATGTGCTTAATGGAGTTATTTCATGTGTAGGTGAAGTGGAGATGGAAACGGAGCTAAAAAGATGCAAATATGTCGAAAAATACGCGAAAAGAGACACCCGGGCGATAGCCGGGCGACAGAGCCAAACACACTGACCCTGCCTGGCGTTAGCCAGGCGTTTGGGCTGAAACGCCAGCCCCACCCTGGCGTTAGCCAGGCGTTTGGGCTGAAACGCCAGCCCTGGCCTGGCGTTAGCCAGGCGTTTGGGTCCAAACGCCAGGTCCCCAGTTCGGCCAGAAATCGAGTTTTGACGGGTTTAAGTGTTTTCTAATTGAAATAGAAGTCTCCTACACGGTTAGGATTCACCCTAAACCTATAAATAATCTCCCAAAACACAACTGCGAAGGGAGATTCACAGGGATACACAGAGATTCGAGTTTAGAGTGAATCGAAGGCAAAACATCAATTTGTACATATTTTCTTCCTTACTTTGTAGTTTAATTATGCTAGTTGTTTTAGATTTTATTCTTATGAATTTGTTTAGCTAATTTCTTGTGGAACCCGTTGGGGAATAAACTTATTGTGATATTAATATAGCTTTGATTGGTTGATTAAACTCTATTTGTTCAACTACGTTCTTGTTGTAGTTGATTGAAGGGCCCTCAATTAGCTGTGCCTATTTATTATGTATCTACTTGAGAGAGAGTGCATATTTAGGTAATTGTTTGAACAACACCACTCCCAGAGTATAGACGAAAGTCATAACCGAGGGTTTAGAGGTTGGATTAGAGATAACGATACTTCGGGTGCAATCTAAGTGAACTGTAATGCAATCTAGCTAGCGTAACTTGAGAGAGTGCGTCTAGTAAATTATCATAATTACTTGAGAGAGATTTATGGTAGATAGAGTGTTCATGATTGATAGAGATAACTAATCAAGCTATACGAAGTATCCGAGAAGTAAGTTCACCAGCGGGGGAAACCATAACCTTAGATTTTTATTACAATTGTTTATACCTTAGCATAGTTAATCTTTAGTTTTAATCTTTAGTATTAGTAATTTAAATAACATCAGGTGACAGCTGAGTAGTATTTTAACAGCGTGCTTGATACGTCAATTCCCTGTGGGATCGACTCTGGGCATAATACCCCAGGATTATATTTGCAACGCCCGCTTAGTCTTCTACAAGACATAGTTGAGCGTGATCAAATTTTGGCGCCGTTGCCGGGGAATTAACGGTATTATCAAGTGTAGCTGTAATTGTACATATTATTATTAGGTTTTAAGTTTGAATTTTTTTTTTTAGTATTTGATTTTTATTTTCTTTATTTTAGTTTTATTTGTTAAAACATGGCATCATGGAATTATAGTTGGGATGTTGGTAATTCTACTTTTGATCCTCAATATGCATATTATGAAGGAAACCACCCAGATCAAAATTATCAAAATATTCCCGAGAGCGAGTTATGTACACCAACTCAATCTTATGTGTGGAATGTGTGTGATATGTGTGGTGGTCAAGATGGTCACTTTCAAGGTTGTGCTTATATTTCTTATCTTCCCCCAACCCCTTTGGTCTCCCTCTCCTCTCTGTCCCAAGCGAACATGCCCTCTACTCTCCTGGAAATACTCACTGCCTGCTGGTAAGTGATATCCATCTCCAACTCTCTGGACATACTGGTCCGAATACTAGGATGGAGTCCCTCGATGAAGTGGCGAACACGCTCTCTGACTGTGCCAACCAAGGCTGGGGTATGCCGAGCTAACTCACTGAAACAGACTGCATACTCAGACACATTCATGGTTCCCTGGCGCAACTTCTCAAACTCCGCGCGTCAAGTATCCCTAAGGCTCTGAGGGACATACTCTCGCAAAAACATCTCTAAAAACTGAGTCTAAGTGAGTGAGGCTGCCTCATCCGGACTACTCAGCTCATAGGCCCGCCACCACTGATATGCCACTCTCCTCAGCTGGAAAGCGGTGAAAGAAACCCCACTGGTCTCCACAATGCCCATAATGGGAGAATACGATGACACTCCTTAAGAAATCCCAGGGCGTCATCTGAAGCTAGTCCGACGAAAGTAGGTGGGTGGTACTTCTTGTACCTCTAGAGTCTAAGCTGCTCGGCCTCAGAAGCCGCTTCCCTAGCATCATGCTGAACTGGAGACGCTGGGGGCATAGGAATATACTCCTGGGCCTGATCAACCTGGCCCCTCTGATCAAGAGTGCGGGCTGTGGGAGTCTGTGCCCCTCCCCCGACCTGAGATGTAGCGGGAGCTATCGAAAATAGTCCAGCCTGCGCTATAGTACTGAACATGCTCATGAACTGATCTCCTGCAAGGCTAGAGCAGCAATAGGGACCTCCTGTGTTGGATCTCCAGCTGGGGTTGCCATAGGCTCCTCTGCCGCTGCTCTCGCCGGTGCTCGGGCTACACCACGCGATCGTCCTCTACACAGGGCCCGACCTCTGGCGGCTCTGGCAGGGGGTTCGGGTGCCTGGTCGTCGGTCCTCCCAGTACGGGTCCTCACCATCTGTGGGAAAGAATAGAATAGAATTTTAGAATTTTTGATGTCAATAACTCACTCGAAAAAAGAAATCAAAGAAATATGATTGTTCCTAACAGTTACATAGCCTCCCAAAGATAGATACAGACGTCTCCACACCGATCCGCGAGACTCTAATAAAATGGCTTGTGACTTGTGACTCCTATGAACCTAGAGGCTCTGATACAAACTTGTCACGACCCGGTTTCCCCTCCGAAGGCATCGTGACGACACCTAGTCTCTATGACTAGGTAAGCCTAATTGCGGAAACACATATTAAATAAAAGCAATAGAAATAAAGACGAAATAAGTGAGTCTACAATGAAAACATCGCCACTTGGTGCATACAAAATAAATTTTTTCCCAAAACCCGGAATATCACTTTAGTCACAAGCTCTGTCTCTAAATAGCTCTATACAACGAGAGGGAATTTACATGAAAAATAAATCTATCTAAATCTGGAGTGGAAGGTGACTCAAAGGACTCTGCAGACGCGGCATAATTACCTTTCGGTCTCCCAAAACAAAAGGCTGCTGCTCAGACCCCTAGCCACGGAACTGAGCCCTGGTACCTAGATCTGCACACGAAAAACATGTGCAGGAAAGGGCATGAGTACACCACAATTTGTTACCCAGTAAGTGCCAAGCCTAACCCCAATCAAGTAGTGACGAGGTCAGGTTACGGCTCTACTGGATTTTTATAGTAAAAACAGTTTAAAATCTAAACAGAGAGATATAATAAGCTGAGGAAAATCAGTAGAAACAATGAGCTATAATGAAATAACAACAGGGAGCCCTTGGCTCAGCACAACATATGTCACAGTAACAAATATGCAATGCGTTACAGGGGAAAGCTCCCGAAATCTCGTCCGTAGTCCCAATTTAAATATGCAATGCAGTACCGGGGGAAGGCTCCCGGAATCTCGTCCGTAGTCCCAATTTAAATATTCTATGCAATTCAGGGGGAAAGCTCCCAGAATCTCGTCCATAGTGCCAATTTAAATATGCAATGCAGTACAGGGGGAAAGCTCCCCAAATCTCGTCCGTAGTACCAATTTAAATATGCAATGCAGTACAGGGCGAAAGCTCCCAGAATCTCATCCGTAGTCCCAATTTAAATATGCAATGCAGTGCAATTACATGATACAATTTTTATTTAAAACAGTTCGGGAAATATCATAAGCAAAAATATGGATAAAACTACCTAAACATGGTACATACAATAACAACTAGGGAAAAATTCAAGTGAAACAGGTAGGCATGCTATTTCCTAATCTAAACTACATAGTCGATACATGAATCAATGAAATAGGAGTGAAATGATTTAAGTCATGGAGGAAAAATGGAGTTTTTTGCAACAATGGACTGTGTACATACTCGTCACCTCACGCACACGGCGCCCAATCAACATAAAATAGTATTAAAATAGTCTAGGGGAAGTCCCCAACACAGAGTTAGGCAAGCCACTTACCTCGACTACGCTACTCAACTCGAAACCACGCTCCTGCCACGAGTATCCGACTCCGAATGGCCCAAATCTATTCAATTCAATTGCATAATGTAAATATCACTTTAAGGAATCAAAATAGCTAATAAGTTCGAGGATAATACGCGAATTTAGGAAAATCGCCCAAAAAGTCCCCCGGGCCCACGTCTCAGAATCGAGTGAAAGTTGCAAATTTAGAACACCCATTCACTCACGAACTCACTCAAATAAGAATCATCGAAAACCGACGTCCGCACCTGCATGTCCCCACCTGCAGAAATTCCATCGTAGGTGCGAGACACCAGAACCAACAATGGTTCAGCTGTTCTTCCAAGTTCTAAAATCACCCCTTGAGCATCCGATACATCCACGAGGCACCCGGGACCTCAACCAAACTTACCAACGAGTCCTAATACCTTCCCCAAACTTAGTCGAGCCTCCAAAACACATCACATAACACCAAAATCACCAATTATACATGGATTCAAGCCTTAAGGCTTATGAAATTTCCAAAATCTACAACCGATGCCGAAACACATCAAAACTAGTCCGAATGACCTCAAATTTTACACACAGGTCACATATGATACAACAGACCTGCATCCACTCTCGGAATTCCATTCCGAGCCTGAATCAAAATTCCACCTACCGGCCGAAATCGCCGAAATTCTAATTTTTGCCAATTCAAGCCTAAATCTACTACAGAACTCAAAGCATATTCCAGACACGCTCCTAACTCCGAAATCATCCAACGGAGTCAACGGAATACCATTCCGGATCCTTCTTCCCACAGTTCCAACTATGGTCCGATTTCTAAGGCTTAAACTCACATAGAAGGACTATGTGTCCAAAAACTCTCCGAATTTCACCACTCAATGTTCCAAGTCCCAAAAGAAGAAATAGACATGGGAAAAATAATTATTAGGGGATCGGGGCAGTAACTCTCAAAACGACCTACCGGGTCGTTACAATATATATATATATATAATTGCTCTGCCGTAGTAGGCTCGTTCATAGACGCTCGGCCATACTAGGCTCTGTATCTCGGCCAACTAGGCTCGCTCGTAGGTGCTCGACCACAGTAGGCTCAGTATATAACTTACTATCTGATATGAGGTTTCCCAATAGGTGCCTGCCCATCGATTATAGTTCGATGGTAATTAAAATACTGTAATACTGTATATATAGATTCTTTGCTCTCTTGACTGGAAGATAATACTCAATTGAACATAAAGTACCGATAAGTAGGAATACTGTAACTTATGAGACTAGTATAATGTATGTAAATTCAGAAATATGAACGTTTCTTTATTCCTCGTTATCAAACATATGTAATTACTGGATCATGCAAAAACGAAAGAAAGGTATAGCCTTAACATACTTGGAGTAGGAAAAAATCCGTATGATATTTTTGGAAAAGGTTGCACCGAACTCCCTTAGAATCGCAAAATCTTACGTTGCTAATGTGCTAATAATTCTCGTTGGAATTATTTGGTTGCAAGAACTTTTGTTGAAAATTTGTAGGAATTGACAAATTGCTAACGTTCTGATTGAAGTGTTCTTGGTATTGAATTGTTTTAGCAGTTAACACATTAATTTGCTTGTAGTGTTCTTGGTATTGAATATCTCGGAAATTGTTGAAAACCTATAAGAATGGCAAACGTCCCCCACTTCTGATTGTAGTATTGTTTTTGTATTGAAATTCCTAGANGCCACGTGGGGGTGGAGGTGGGGGTGGGGGTGGGAAATTCTAATCTTTATCCACTTATTAGGTAATTAGGTAATGTCCCGTTACCCAGTAATTAATCAATTACCCGCATAATTAAGAATTGTCTCAAATTACTTAAAATTCTACTTATTTTTGATACACTTTATACATCATACTATCATGGTCATATGGTAACTTGTAATGTACTAGTCCATAAATATCGAGTATCATCGCTCGGCCCGTATTTTATCCCAAATCGACAACCTTCAAAGCTCATTTTCTTTAATTCGTGTACCCTTTATCCTTCATGGCACTTACTTATTGCTTATTATAAATAGCACAAATATTCTAACCTAAAGATAATCTCATCCGTGGGGGGCGAGACCGGCACCTAGTGCCTCATCTATCCTTGCGTACCAACTTGCGACTCAGGAATTCTAGACATATAATGTCATACTTTGGCCAGGGGCCACATTGCAAGACAATTTGCGAAGCAAAATATAAAACTGAATAGAGACTAACGCTGACTAAATGTCAACATAAAGCTGGGCCGGCAAGGCCGTCATAACTACTATAACTGACAAGACAACAAAATATACGTACAAGGCCTACAAGCCCAACATACTGCACTAGCTTACAGGATATGTCTACAAGCCTATGCTGATGGATGTACTGTGATCGAAATAGGGAACTCTTCCCTTATTTCAACTGTTTCAACATGAGGTTTCTCAAGTCGAGATAGATGATCTGCGACTTGATTTTATGTGCCCTTCCTATCTTTGATCTCCTAGTCAAACTCTTAGAGCAACAACATCCACCGCATCAGACACGACTTGGGCTCCTTCTTACTCAACAAGTATTTCAAAGCTGAGTGATCAGTTTGCACAATCACTTTACTCCCCACAAGGTATGACATAAACTTGTCAAAAGCAAAGACCACGACAAAGAACTCTTTCTCAGTAGTGGCATAGTTGACTTAAGCATCATTCAACGTTCTTCTTGCATAGTATATGGGCCTAAACATCTTATCTTTTCTTTGCCCCAGAACTACTCCCACAACTACATCACTAGCATCACACATTATCTCCAAATTCTTCAAGTAATCTTCAAAATCTTCACCAAAGAGGATGAAATCATCCATGAATACTTCTAGACACTTCCCGTTTAAATCAGAGAACATAGACATCCTGCACCTCTGAAAAGTGGCAGGTGCATTACATAACCCAAACCGCATCCTCCTGTAAGAAAAACATACCCGACGGGCATGTGAATGTGGTCTTGTCAACATCTTCTGAGGAAATGGGTATCTGATTGTAGCCTGAGTACCCATCCAAGAAGTAGTAGCATCCATGTCCAACCACTTTCTCGAGCATTTGAACAATAAAGGGGAGTTGGAAGAGGTCTTTCCCTGTTGTATCATTCAGCCTTCTATAATCAATACACATTCTCCACCCACTGACTATTCGTGTGGGGATCAATTCATTGTCTTCATTCTTCACCACAATCATGCCCCCTTCTAAGGTATAACTTGCACTGGACTAATCCACTGGCTATCATAGATGGGGAAAATATTCCTGCATTTAGCAATTTGATGATCTCCTTGTGCACTACCTCCTCCAATTTTTTGTTCAACTTACATTAGGGCTACACCACTGGCTTGCTATATTCTTCCAATAGAATTTTGTGCATGCAAATGGCTGGACTAATTCCTTGAATATCAGCTATACTCCAGCCAATGGCCTTTTTGTGCTTTTTCAGCAGCTCCACCAGCTTTTGCTACTGTGTACCTGTCAAGTCAACATAAATAATCACAAAAAATTATTAGTTTCAAGAAAAGCATATTTAAAGTGAGTGGGGAGGACTTTCAATTCCACATTAGGCTTATAAGCCTCCTCGTTTAGTTCCTTCTCATCAACCACCTGATTCTCAGTTTAAAGAGCTTCAACCTATTTCTTTATTTCAGGATCTTCATCCTCCACTGTGCTAGACTGAGTAATACACCTCTCTAGATTATCCTCCACAAACTTGTCAAACTTGTATTTTTCATCCAATTCTCCAACAACATCTAGCTTGAAACAGAAATAGACAGACTCCTCATCACTGGGGTATTTCATCATCCTCTTCAACCGGAACACCACTTTTTCGTTGCCCGCTCTGAGAAAATGCCACCTCTCATAGATATCAAGGATAACTCTTCCTGTACATAAAAATGGCCTCCCTATAATTAGAGGTACCTCCTTGTTCACCTCATCCACCCCAATAAAGTCTACGGGGAATACAAACTTGTCCACCTGTACTAGAATATCCTCAATGATTCTCTCAAGTAGAATGGTGGTCTGGTCATCCAGTTGTAGGGACACTGGTATTGATTTGATCACTTCAATCTCACCTTCCAGTTTCCTGAATACAGACATAGGCATTATATTTATAGATGCACCAGAATCACAGAGGGCCTTGCCGAATTTTTCACTCCCCAACGAGCATGGTATGGTGAAGCTTCCTCGGTCCCCACATTTTTGGGGAATTATTTTTTGTATATGGCACTGCAATGGGCATTCAGCTTGACCACAATTGTCTCCAATTTTCTCTTGCTAGACAGTATTTCCTTTCAAGAACTTTGCATAAGTAGGCATCTAAGTGAGTACCTCTATGAAGGGAATGTTCACATAGAGTTGTTCGAGAATCTCCAAGAATCGCCCAAAACATTTTTCAAGCTTTTCCTGCTTCATCTTTTGAGGGAATGGCAGAGCTGGCATATGTCGACTTTCATCAATCTCCTTTTGTACCTCACTACTTTGGGCCTTTCTACTCTTCACCCTTTTTCTCTCTTGGTGTCTATGTCTTCTTGTTCACTACCTCGGGTCTAGCTTTCACCACTGGGTCAGCCAATATTTTTCCACTTCTCAGAGATACAACTTTGATTTGTTCTTTTGGGTTCTTTTCAATGTCACAGGGTAGAGTCCCAGGAGCCCTCTCAGATAACAAATTTGCAATTTGTCCCATTTGCCTTTCCAAATTCCGGATAGGCGTGCCCTGAGTCTCAAATTTTTCATATTTTGTTGGTGAATTCCTTCATGAGATCTTCCATACTAGATTGATTTGACTGTTGTGGCTGGTATTTCTGCCTCTGCTGGTTCTGAAAACCTGGTGGTCCTTGACCCTAGGGTCTAGTATTATTTTGCTGCTATGCGTTTAAACTCCCACTAGATGAACTCCACGAAAAACCTGGATATCATTGCCCCATAACATTATAGTTGTTCCCACCTTGGTAGTTTTATCTATTAAAGTTCCCCACAACATTGACTTCCTTAGCTGATGCTTGACACTCATGTGTTGGGTGTCTCATTCCACAAAAGTCACATGCTGCTTGCAGCTCACTCTGTACTTTGGCCAATGTCAGATTTTTTATCTCCTTGGCCATGATGTCTAGTTGGGCTTGCATGGATGTATTAGAGTCCACCTGGTGAACCCTGACTGATTTTCTCCTATCATTACTCTCATCCGACCACTGATTAGCATCCTCAGATAATTCATCAAGTATTAAGACAACCTCCTCCGGGTTTTCTTCATTAGTGGTCCTCCACGTGCAGTATTCAGAATTCGTCGCGAGGATGGTGTCAGTCCATCCCACAAATCCTGGAGTTTCATCCACAAATCATTCCACTGTGCTAACACTTTTTGAATATCTCCTTGAATCTCTCCCAAGCTTCGAAAAACGTTTCTGTATCTTTCTGGAGGAAATTGTGGATTTCACTTCTAAACATTCCTATTTTTGCAGCTCAGAAGTACTTGTCAAGAAACTTCTTGGTCATATCTTCCCATGTCCTGATTGAACCTGTGGTAACCTACGAAGCATGTTAATGATTTCTTCAAAATCCATCAAGTGAGTATTAGGATCTTCGTTCACCTTCCCTCTGAATATGCAGTTGTTTTGGATAGTTTGAAGCGCATTGCTTCAATTCGAAGTTGTTTGCTGCTATGGGTAAAGGTCTGACACTTGACAGTCCTTGATTATAGACTGGCCTAGCATAGTCACCCAATGATCTTCCAGGACTGGGTGCAGCTGTGACGACCCAAAAGGGGTCATCACCTATGTTATTACATATTTTGTACTCCCGAGGCCTTGAAAACCTCATTGGTATTTGCGTTGATTTGCGTGTGCAGTCCGGGCGCGTAGCCGGACAGCTTAAATATGAAATTATGTGAAAAATGCTAAGATTTGATATTAAAATGAATAAATTTGACTTCGGTCAACATTTTGGATAAACAGACCCGGACCCATGATTTGATGGTCCCGGAGGGTCCGTAGGAAAATATGGGACTTGGGCGTATGCCCGGAATCGAATTCCGAGGTCCCAAGCCCGAGAAATGAATTTTTGAGTAAAATTGTTTTCTGAAAATATTAAAGGAAATTGAAAATGAAATATGATTAGAAAGTAATGGTATCTGGCCCGTATTTTGGTTCCACCGCCCGGTACAGGTCTTATATATGGTTTAAGCACTTTCTGTGTAGTTTGGTTGAAATCGGATTTCGTTTGATGTGTTTCAGACTTAAAAATGGAAAACTTGGTGTTTTATGAAATTTGATAGGATTCATGGACTTTGAGGCTTAATTTGATGTATATGATGTTGTTTTGGCGATTTGACCGCACGGGAAAGTTCGTAAGAAGTTGTGTGAGTAATCTTTGAAATTTGGTATCGTTTCCAGATGTATAGGTCAGTTCGGCACGTTGTTAGCGAAGTTAGAAAACTTAAAATTCCTAAGTTTGGTTCTTGAGGTTTCGGGGGTGTGATTTCGAGTTTTAGCGTTGTTTTTAGTGTTTCGAAGGCTCGAGCAAGTCCGTATTATGATTTGGGACTCGTTGGTATATTTGGATTAGGGCTCAGGTGGGCCCAGGTGCCTTCCGGTCACCTAATGGGGCTAAAAACAAGCAAACTCAGCTGCTGGTGCACCTGCTCTGGTGTGACCGCAGATGGTGAGGACGCGTGCTTCCCTTGGTTCTGCCCTGCAGCCTGACAGTCCCGCTACAGCTCCTACTCGGGGTCGAGGTCGAGGAAGAGGCCGTGCTAGAGGCCGAGGCAGGGGTCGGGCTCAGCCTAGAGCAGCAGCCCCAGTGGAGGACCCTCAGGTCGAATCTGACGAGGAGGTCCCAGTTCTGGTAGTCCCAGTTGGACCAGCTCAGGTCCCAGAGGGGTTCATAGCTACCCCAGTGCTTCAGGACGCCCTTGTCCGTCTAGTCTGACTCATGGAGAGTGTAGCACAAGCGGGTCTTCTTCCTACAGAACTAGCCATCTCTCAGGCTGGGGAAGGTGCCCAGACTCCTGCTGCCCACGTGCCAGAGCAGCCAGCTCCACAGTTATAGACTTCGGCACCTCAGCCAGCCGGAGTAGCTTAGCCAGGTAGTGCAGCACCGGTAGCAAAGGGAGCACTTATGTCAGCAGATGCTCTGTGGAGACTGGACCGGTTCACCAAGTTATTTACTTCTACTTACACTGGTTCACCATCAGAGGAGCCCCATGATTACTTGGACAGATGCCACGAGGTTCTTCGGAACATGGGCATAGTGGAGTCCAACGGGGTTGACTTTGCTACTTTTCGGTTATCGGGCGCAACCAAGAGTTGGTGGAGAGATTATTGCCTAGCCAGACCAGCTGGATCTACACCTTTGACTTGGACTCAGTTCTCAGAGGTATTTCTAGGGAAGTTCCTTCCCATTACTCAGAGAGAGGAGCTTCAGAGGCAGTTTGAGCGTCTCCAGTAGGGATCTATGTCAGTCACTCAGCATGAGACTAGATTCATTACTCATCCGACATGCTCTTATGATACTTCCCACTGATCGGGAGAGGGTTCAGAGGTTTATTAAGGGATTGGCCCGGCCTATCAGACTTCAAATGGCTAGAGAGTCAGGTACAGACATATCGTTCCAGGATGCGGTCAATGTGGCTAGGAGGATTGAGATGATTTTGTCACATGGTGGTTGTCAGGGGGCTGACAAGAGGCCCCGTCATTTCGGTCATTTCAGTGGAGCCTCATCTATGGACAGGGATTCTTCAGGAAGAGGTCATCCTCCTTGACCTTTTCAGTCAGCTCTCCAGGTTTCCCATGGTACTTTAGGTAGTCGTGGTTATCAGACGCACTATTCCGATCAGCAGACTTACAGTGCGCCACCAGCTCACATCAGTGCACCGCCACATCAGAGTTTTCGGGGTGGTCATTCAGGTCGTCAGGGTTAGATTCAGTTCCCTTAGCAGCCGAGGTCTTATTACACTTGTGGCAATCCGGGTCACCTTGCCAGAATCTGCCCTCGTGCATCAGGTAGTTCTCAGCATCAGGGTTCTCGTGCCATGGTATAGGCACCAGGTGTTCCACAGCCTGCCCAACCAGCTAGAGGTGGGGGTATAGGTGCTAGAGGTGGAGGTAGAGGTCATAGAGGTGGAGCTCAGGCCTCTAGAGGTGGAGGCCAGCCAGCAGCCGGCCGTCCCAGAGATGTGATTCAGGGTGGTGGGGCCTAGCCCCGATGTTATGCTCTTCCAGCCAGGCCAGAGGCTGAGTTTTCAGATGCAGTCATTACAGGTACTATTAGGGTTTGTGATCGAGATGCTTCGGTGATATTTGATCCAGTGTCTACGTATTCGTATGTGTCCTCTTATTTTTCACCATACCTGGTCATGCCTAGTGATCCACTGAGTAGTCTTGTTTATGTATCTACACCAGTGGGTGATTCTATCATGGTCGATCGTGTCCATCGTTCTTGTGTTGTGGTGATTGGGGGTCTTGAGACCCGTGTTGATTTGTTGCTTTTGGGTATGGTCGACTTTGATGTTATATTGGGGATGGACTGGTTATCCGCATATCATGCTATCTTGGATTGTCATGCCAAGACGGTGACCTTAGCCTTACCAGATTTGTGCCGTTTGGAGTGGAAAGGAACTCCTAGTCATTCTGCCCGCAGTGTTATTTCGTACGTGAAGGCTCAACGTATGGTCGAGAAGGGGTGTTTGGCTTATTTGTCTTATGTGTATGATTCCAGTGTTGAGGTTCCCTCTATTGATTCGGTGCCCGTGGTTCGTGAGTTTCCTGAGGTTTTCCCTTCAGACCTACCGGGGATGCCACCCGACAGGGACATTGATTTCTGCATTGATCTGGCTCCAGGAACCCAACCCATTTCTATTCCACCGTATCGCATGGCCCCGCTAGAGTTGAAAGAATTGAAGGAACAGTTGCAGGATTTGCTTGGGAAGGGTTTCATTAGACCTAGTGTTTCTCCTTGGGGTGCTCCAGTGTTGTTTGTGAAGAAAAAGGATGGTTCGATGAGGATGTGCATTGATTACCGGTAATTGAACAAGGTTACAATCAAGAATAAGTATCCACTGCCGAGGATTGATGATTTGTTCGATCAACTTCAGGGTTCCAAGGTATTTTTAAAGATAAACTTGAGATTAGGCTACCATCAGTTGAGGATTAGGGCATCCGATGTCCCTAAGATAGCTTTCCGCACTCGTTACGGGCGTTATGAATTTTTAGTCATGTCGTTTGGGTTGACAAATGCCCCAGCAGCTTTTATGGACTTGATGAACCGAGTGTTCCCTTATTTGGACTCGTTCGTGATAGTCTTCATTGATGATATATTGACATACTCCCGCAGTCAGGAGAGCACGAGCAACATCTCAGAGTGGTTCTTCAGACTATGAAGGATAGTCAACTTTATGCAAAGTTTTCGAAGTGTGAGTTCTGGTTGAGTTCAGTTGCTTTCCTGGGTCACGTCGTGTCAACAGAGGGTATTCAGGTTGACTCGAAGAAGATTGAGGCAGTCAAGAACTGTCCTAGACCAGCATCAGCTACAGAGATTCGGAGTTTCTTGGGATTAGCAGGCTATTATCGTCGGTTCATGGAGGGGTTCTCATCCATTGCAGCCCCAATGAACAGGTTGACCAGAAGGGTTCCCAGTTCAGATGGTCAGACGAGTGTGAGGTGAGCTTTCAGAGGCTCAAGACAACTCTAACTACGACACCAGTATTGGTTTTGCCCACAGGTTCAGGGTCTTATACAGTCTATTGCGATGCTTCCCGTATTGGGCTTGGTGCAGTATTGATGCATGATGGAAAGGTCATTGCTTATTCTTCGAGGCAGTTGAAAATTCATGAGAAGAACTATCCAGTGCATGATTTGGAGTTGGCAGCCATCGTCCACACATTGAAGATTTGGAGGCACTACCTGTATGGCGTGGTTTATGAGGTGTTCACTGATCATAAGAGTCTTCAGTAGTTGTTCAAGCAAAATGAGTTGAATTTGAGGCAGATAAGATGGTTGGAGTTGTTGAAGGATTATGATATTACCATCTTATATCACCCGAGGAAGGCCAATATGGTGGCTGATGCTTTGAGTAGGAAGTTAACTAGTATGGACAGTCTTGCTTTTATTTCGGTTAGTCAGAGGCCGCTTTCTTTGGATGTTCAGGCTTTGGCCAATCGATTTGTGAGGTTAGATATTTCTGAGCCTAGTCGAGTGTTGTCTTGTAAGGTTGCTTGTTCTTCATTATTGGAGCGTATCCGTGATCGACAATTTGATGATCCCCATTTGTGTGTCCTTAGGGACACAGTGCAGCGTGGAGGGGCCAAGCAGGTGACCTTAGATGATGATGGTGTTTTAAGATTGCAGGGGCGAGTTTATGTGCCTAATGTTGATGGGATTCGAGAGTTGATTTTAGAGGAGGCCCACAGTTCCCGGTACTCTATTCATCCGGGCGCCGCGAAGATATATCAGGATTTGCGACAGCATTATTGGTGGCGTAGAATGAAGAAGGATATTTTGGCATATGTGGCACGGTGTTTGAATTGTCAACATGTTAAGTATGAGCATCAGAGGCCTGGTGGTTTATTTTAGAGGATTGAGCTTCCCGAGTGGAAGTGGGAGAGGATCACTATGGACTTCATTACTGGACTTCCGTTGACCCGTAGGAAGTTTGATGCAGTTTGGGTCATTGTTGACAGGCTGACCAAGTCAGCGCATTTCATTCATGTGGCAGTTTCCTATTCATCCGAGTGGTTAGCTGAGATCCATATCCAGAAGATTGTTCGCCTACATGGTGTGCCGGTATCTATCATTTCGGACCGGGGCACGCAGTTTACCTCACGTTTCTGGGGAGCAGTTCGGCGAGAGTTAGGCACCCAGGTGGAGTTGAGCACAGCATTTCATCCTCAGACGGATGGGCAGTCCGAGCGGACTATTCAGATATTGGAGGATATGCTCCGAGCTTGTGTTCTTGACTTTGGAGGATCATGGGATAAGTTCTTGCCTTTAGCAGAGTTTGCCTACAACAACAGCTACTAGTCGAGTATCCAGATGGCTCCTTATGAGGCTTTATATGGTAGGCGGTGTCGATCTCCGGCTGGATGGTTTGAGCCGGGAGAGGCTATGTTGTTGGGTACAAATTTAGTACAGGAGGCCTTGGACAAGGTCGGGGTCATTCAGGATAGGCTTCGTACAGCTCAGTCCAGGCAAAAGATTTATGCAGATCGTAAGGTTCGAGATGTGGCTTTCATGGTTGGTGAGCGAGTATTGCTCCGAGTGTCGCCTATGAAGGGCGTGATGAGATTTGGGAAGAAGGGCAAGCTTAGCCCTAGATTCATTGGCCCGTTTGATATTCTTGATCGAGTGGGAGAGGTGGCTTATAGACTTGCATTACCACCTAGTTTAACAGCCGTACATCCAGTTTTTCATGTGTCCATGCTTCGGAGGTATCACGGCGATCCAGACCACGTGTTAGATTTCAGCACTGTCCAGTTGGACAAGGACTTATCTTATGAAGAGGAGCCGATAGCCATTCTAGACCGGTTGATTCGTTAGTTGAGATCCAAGGGTTTCCCTTCTGTTCGTGTTCAGTGGAGAGGTCAGCCTCCTGCGGCATCGACCTGGGAGTCTGAGTCCGATATGCGGAGCTGTTACCCTCATTTATTTCCCGCCTCAGGTACTTCTTTCTTCTGTTCGTTTGAGGACAAACGGTTATTTTAGAGGTGGAGAATGTGACGACCCAAAAGGGGTCATCACCTATGTTATTACCCATTTTGTACTCCCGAGGCTTTGAAAACCTTATTGGTATTTTCCTCAATTTGCGTGTGCAGTCCGAGCGCGTAGCCGGACAGCTTAAATATGAAATTCTATGAAAAATGCTAAGATTTGATATTAAAATGAATAAATTTGACTTCAGTCAACATTTTGGGTAAACAG
This sequence comes from Nicotiana knightiana, assembly GCA_005239525.1. Taxonomy (NCBI): domain Eukaryota; kingdom Viridiplantae; phylum Streptophyta; class Magnoliopsida; order Solanales; family Solanaceae; genus Nicotiana; species Nicotiana knightiana. The sequence goes on along the minus strand of ML416626.1, from coordinate 5,720 downwards.
ACCCGGACCCGTGATTTGACGGTCTCGGAGGGTCCGTAGGAAAATATGGGACTTGGGCGTGTGCCCGGAATCGAATTCCGAGGTCCCAAGCCCGAGAAATGAATTTTTGAGTAAAATTGTTTTATGAAAATATTAAAGGAAATTGAAAATGAAATCTGATTAGAAAGTAATGGTATCGGGCCCGTATTTTAGTTCCGATGCCCGGTACAGGTCTTATATATGGTTTAAGCACTTTCTGTAAAGTTTGGTTGAAATCGGATTTCGTTTGATGTGTTTCAGACTTAAAAATGGAAAACTTGATGTTTTATGAAATTTGATAGGATTCATGGACTTTGAGGCTTAATTTGATGTATATGATGTTGCTTTGGCGATTTGATCGCACATGCAAGTTCGTAGGAAGTTGTGTGAGTAATCTGTGAAATTTGGTATCGTTCCGAGATGTATAGGTCAGTTCGGCACGTTGTTAGCGAAGTTAGAAAACTTAAAATTCCTAAGTTTGATTCTTGAGGTTTGGGGGGTGTGATTTCGAGTTTTAGCGTTGTTTTGAGTGTTCCGAAGGCTCGAGAGAGTCCGTATTATGATTTGGGACTCGTTGGTATATTTGGATTAGGGCTCGGGTGGGCTCAGGTGCCTTCCGGGCACCTAATGGGGCTAAAAACCAGCAAACTCAGCTGCTGGTGCACCAGCTCTGGTGTGAACGTAGGTGCGGTTTCCCAGCATCGTAGGTGCGAGACCGCAAGAGCGGTCCCAGGCATCGCAGGTGCGATCACCAGTGGCCTTGCTAGCCATCGCAGGTGCAGAGTATTTTATCGCAGGCGCGAGACCACAGGTGCGGTCTCCCCTTCGCAGGTGCGATCCCAGACCCCCCAGCCCAATTCCGCAGGCGCGAGGTTCTCCTCGCAAGCGCGAGACCGCAGGCGCGGTCCCAACCATCGCAAGTGCGATCACTGTTCAGGCAGTAAGTTTAAATACGGGTTTTAAACCCATTTCTCTCATTTCTCACCTTCTTCCTTAGGCAAATTCCACCACTTTTAAGAGCTTTCGACCAGGTCTTGTGCGGTAAGTAATTTCCACCCATAAATTTTTTTAATGCATGTATGTTAGCCTAATTAACTACATAAATTAGTGCAAAAATTCAAGAAATTGGGTAGTAACCTAGAACTTGTAATCACCTTAGAATTTTCTGTGAATTGGCCATGAAATCAAGTAAAAATCGTATATTTATGATCCTTAGGCCTTGGGTGAGTGTTTCCTTCGAGAGTTTCAAGAATCCGAGCGAGCGGCCCCGGGGTAGAATTTTGATAAATTTGAAAGAATGCTAGGAAATGGATAATTAGGCCATGTAATTGAATCTTTGAATCCCTATTGATATACTTGAGTTGATCATGCCTAGATAACACCTAATACCATTCCGGAGTCGAATTATAAAGGAAAGGCGGTGTTAGAGGGTTGATTGCTATACTTTGGACCCGAGGTAAGTGTTCGGTCTAACCTTAGCTTGAGGGAATATGAGTTGAGTATAATTTGCTACTTGCTAATTGTCAAATACGATGTATAGGCATGGTGACGAGTATCTATACATTGGTGTCTAGCATGACCGTGAGTCCTTATATTGTGAATATTCTGATTCTGTGGTAATTTCCATGCTTAATTGATGATTTCTGTATGTTGTGAAGAATATGTGAAGGGAATTGTATTCTGTAAACTCTGTTGGAGCATTGGCTCAAATTGTAACGAATAATGAAGAAATATGAGATATGACGTCTTTGGAGCATTGGCTCAAATTGTGAAATGAATAATGAAGAAATATGAGATATTATATCCTTTGGAGCATTGGCTCAAGTGATGGAATAACTCATGGAAATGAAAGTGAAATAAAGAGAAAGAGTTATTGAAATATACCCTTGCCGGGATTTAATTGTTTAATTGATGTCACCTTTGCCGGGATTTAATTATTTAATTATTGTTCCCTTGCCGGGATTCCTATTTCTATTCTATTTACTTCCTTGCCCTTGTTTGTGATTGCTATTTGGGTGAGGAAGAGTGTTAAATCACGAAGGGTGATGCCGTGCACTTGTCTTGGTGAGAATGAGAGTAAAGCACGAAGTCTGATGCTGTGCATTGTTTGATATTGTCTCCTTTGCTGGGATGTTGAGATTTCTGTTGTTGTTCCCTTGCCGGGATTCCTATTTCTATTCTGTTTACTTCCTTGCCCTTGTTTGTGATTGCTGTTTGGGTGAGGAAGAGTGTTAACGCACGAAGGGTGATGCCGTGCACTTGTCTTGATGAGAATGAGAGTAAAGCACGAAGGGTGATGCCGTGCATTGTTTGATATTGTCTCCCTTGCTGGGATGTTGAGATTTTTGTTGTTGTTACCTTGCCGAGATTTCTATTTCTATTCTGTTTACTTCCTTGCCCTTGTTTGTGATTGCTGTTTGGGTGAGGAAGAGTGTTAACGCACGAAGGGTGATGCCGTGCACTTGTCTTGATGAGAATGAGAGTAAAGCACGAAGGGTGATGCCGTGCATTGTTTGATATTGTCTCCCTTGCTGGGATGTTGAGATTTTTGTTGTTGTTACCTTGCCGAGATTTCTATTTCTATTCTGTTTACTTCCTTGCCCTTGTTTGTGATTTCTGTTTGGGTGAGGAAGAGTGTTAAAGCACGAAGGGTGATGCCGTGCATTGTTTGATATTGTCTCCCTTGCTGGGATGTTGAGATTTTTGTTGTTGTTACCTTGCCGAGATTTCTATTTCTATTCTGTTTACTTCCTTGCCCTTGTTTGTGATTTCTGTTTGGGTGAGGAAGAGTGTTAAAGCACGAAGGGTGATGCCGTGCATTGTTTGACATTGTGAGGAAAGAGTGTAAAGCACGAAGGGTGATTCCGTTCCGTACTATGTACCATTCCGTACCATATTCATTAATTATATAGTGAGGAAAGACAGTAAAAGCACGAAGGGTGATGCCGTGCCATGATTTACATTGATCACATTCTACATTGCATAGTGAGGACAGAGTAAAAGCACGAAGGGTGATGCCGTGCCATGATTTACATTGATTACTTTATACATTGCATAGTGAGGACGAGACTAAAAGCACGAAGGGTGATGCCGTGCCATGATTAACATTGATTACATTATACATTGCATAGTGAGGACGAGAGTAAACGCACGAAGGGTGATGCCGTGCAAGTTTGTGATTTCTTGTCCTTATTGATATGCTGGCTTTGTTGTTCTTTTCCTTATTGAGATTTCTTATATGAAACTGTTATCTCCCCACATCATGTTCCCCTTCCTTTATTCATTGTTTTCTTCCTATATTTCTTATCCGTTGCATATATGTATATATATTTATTTGAACTGCACATGTTTATTTGGTAGTCTGGTTCTAGCCTCGTCACTACTTCGCCGAGGTTAGGCTAGGCACTTACTCAGTACATGGGGTCGGTTGTACTGATGCTACACCTGCACTTCTTTATGTTGTGCAAATTATGCAGCTGGACCCGGAGGACATCATTAGTGGGAGTGTCTTCCAGCTCATCATAGAGGCTTCAAGGTATACCCGCTGGAGTTCGTGGGCCTTGGCGTCTCTTCCATCCCTTTGTCTTCGATCCTGTCTTGTTTTTCCTTTAGTTTCAAAGGAAGACATGTATTTCCTTTCAGACTTGTATTTAGCACTCTTAGGCAGTTCGTGAGTTTGTGACTCCAGGTTTTGGGAAATTTTGCGTCGTTGTATTGTGATTGTCCTTACTTAGCTCGAGACTGTATTTATTCCGCTGTTAAATAGTGAAGCGTTTAGTTTATCCTATTAAATTGATATTATTATGCTATTTTAGCTATATACATTGGCTTGTCAAGCGGGTTCAATGTTAGACGACATCACGGCCCGAGGGTGGGATTTCGGGGCGTGATAGCAACATTCTCGAATTTGTCTTCAACCAAGGGTCTATTTAGATTGAATCTTCGACCCCCATCATCGTTGACGGTCTCATCAGCAATTCTTCAGGCTGCTTCAACTGCTATCTGTGCAGCTTCTTGTTATGCTGCCTCCCTTGCAGCTAAGTCTACTCCATCATTCTCTTTGTTTTCCATGGTATCTTGAGTCAAAGTTTGACCCAAGAAATTTTTTGTTAATTCTCTTTCTTTTCTCAGTTGTCACAGGTGTTTCTCCTACTCTGGTTTGTAGGGTATCACTTTTGAACATGATCGAGTTATACACGGGAGAAATCAAACCTGTATCCTGCACACAAGTGAGAAACGTGAATACACTAAGTAAAAGTTGGTTCCTGAATTAGTACTAAAAACTATTTAAAACACTATTGATTGCAAATACCCGGCAACGGTGCCAAAATTTGATGAGCACAAAATTGATGCTAGCTAGCCAAAGATAGTATAGTTTAATTATCGTCTCCACAGGGATTGAATTTAAACAATTTTCAAATAATTTCTGGCTTAAATTCTATTCAGGATGATTAACACCTTGGTTAGAATGATTATAAAGTACAACTAACTATTAAAAGTAAAGCAATTGATAATTGACTGCAAAGAACTAGAGGTTAGCAGAGTTGGTTCCTTATTGATGTGAGAAATAAGGGGGTTGATAGGATAGGTGCAAGATAGCTATTTGGGATCTTTCTCTATTTTAATTCACTCTAATGTTCTAATGATTCTCACGAATTCACTCGATGATTAGTTCAAACGTGTAGTGAAGACTCCTCTCTCAATTAAATCTTAACTCTACGAGGTGAACTAATACAAGCACTGAGAAAGTATGCAAGCATGCGTTAATAGATTAGTCCTTAGGAACACGTCTATCGAATATTCTCCTAACTTGATTTAATAAAAAATTCAACAAGCTCTTTCTATTACTTAAAAGAATCAATGAATTAAATCAAACAAAATAATGCAAAGATAATCACCAAGATATTCCTCTTTCGATTAAATAGACTGGTGAATAAAGTTGCAACAATTCTAAGCTCCATAAACGAATTCAAGCAAAGAACTGGAGTTAAAATCCACAAATATTTATCAAAACACCATATCCGCCAAACCCTAAGGGAAACTACTCCATAATCATGGAGGAAGTCATCACAAATATAATTAAAGAATAAGAAAACATCAATCTAACGTTACAATTCAAACTCCCGTAGAATTTATGGAAAGATGATGAGATCATGTGTCTTGTAGCCTCCAATGCTCTCACAAAGCTTCCAAGGTGAAAAGTCCCCTAAAAATCGTATTTTTGGTGTATTTATACGATGTGGAATCAAACCTGGATGAACCTACCTTTTTCTAGCTGAAGTAGTGATCACGCTCAACTATGTCNCAGAATACTAAACTTTCACTTGGTGTTGTTTAAACTATTACAACTGAATGAAAATATTAAAACTAAAGATTAACTACAATAAGGTGTAAACAATTGTAATAAAGGTCTACGGTTATGGTTTCCCCCGTCGGTGAACTTACTTCTCGGATAATTTATATAGCTTGATTAGTTGTATCTATCAATCATGAACACTCTATCTACCATAAATCTCTCTCAAGTAATTATGATAATTTACTAGACACACTCTCTCAAGTTATGCTATCTAGATTGCATTACAGTTCACTTTAGATTGCACCCGAAGTATCGTAATCTCTAATCCAACCTCTAAACCCTTGGTTATGACTTTTTTCTATACTCTGGGAGTGGTGTTGTTCAAACAACTACCTAAATATGCACT